>CAMQGK010000474.1:0-40000 GCA_947000775.1 Pterois miles
CCAGCGCCTCCACGTTGGCCCTCTCGTTACAACGGTCCCCAATCACGCTCCTATGCCGCGGTTGTACGTCAGGATTACCGTCGGCCCGCCCGTAGATGGAGATCTCCGCGGGATGGAGGGCCAGAGGTTAGACGACAGCCAGCCACTCCCCAGTTTGGGAGGTTGGTCCGCAAGTTCCATGCAGTGGTGAAAAATGTCCACCACTTGCAGAACGTTGCCATGAAGCCTGGAAAACCGGAGCCCCGCACCATCTCTAGGATGGTGGAAATGTTATCTGGGATGATAAAACCGGCTTCCCCTACGCAACGCACCATGGACTTGATAATTGGAAATGCCAAAAATTGGGGCCACAATACCTATACAATTTTGATGGAGCATTATGAACAAGGCCTGGAGACACTTCTGGGGGAACTTTCTAGCCTCCTTACCCCAGATTGGAAATCGGCCTTTGAGGTGGCGGTCCGATGGGCCAAACGGAATTTACCCCGCCTCACACAGGAGGTTATTGACCATGCGGAGGCTATGGTCACAGCCCGTCTTGACACCACAGACCAGGCTCAGGCCCCACGCCAACCTGTGGTCACTTTTCAGGCTCCTCAACAGGGGGTTGCAGCACAGGCCCCACAAACAGTGGCGGTCCAGGTGCAGACTTCACAAGCAGTCCAGGTGACCCCACAAGCCCCTCAACAGACCACCACAGTGGTAGAATCCCAGCAGCCTCAACGTGATGTCTCTCCCAAAGAGCGCAGGGAGACACGCGGTAGGACTAGGGGTATAGTTTCATTGGAGGATGATGTTCCTCAGGACAGGGTGATTGAGGAGGTGCAGCAGCAGGACGTGAACCTTGATTCCCCTCAGTTCACCTCTACGCCCCAAAGTGGAGGGGACCTTTTCGAGTCAGTTCAGGGAACCAGTACCTCCAGACAAGTGGTAGCTGAGATACATAGTTTGAATCCCATGGACTCCAACTTTCTTGACGACCTGGTCACCCGCCTGGCCACTCCAGAGCCACAACAATTTAGTGTTTTTACACATTCCATCACGCAGAGAAAACTCACTGATTGGAATTTGGTGGCTGAAAAGAAGGTCCTCATCATAGGTGACTCGAACCTTTCTAGGTTTCCACCATTTGACAACAAAGACCTGCAAGTGGAGAGCTTCCCAGGCGCACATTTCCGCCACGCACAGGCCTTGATGGAAAAAACAGTTCCACCAGCGGACCTCGTGGTTGAGAAGATTGTGCTATCTTTTGGCCTGAATGGGAGAGGGAACAAAACAGAAACAACAGTGAAAAACTTGCAGGCAGCCATTAGAGCCACAAGGAAGAAATTTGCTTACGCAGATATTTGGATCCCCATTGTCAATTTCTCTTTGGAGCTTCCGGAGGAGGAACAAGAGAACCTTAGGGATCTCAATGATCACATTGGGAGGAATATGTCATATATTCCTCCCCTGCCAGAGGAGGATTTCGTCACAGAGGTAGACGATGTACATTGGACACCGGGGACAGCCCAGGCTATCTTTGATCATTGGATCAACTTTTTAAACTCCAGATCCCCCTGAATCTGGAACAGGAGGGGGAGGATGAATCTGGGGCTCATGATGTGATCGTGTTGGCAAAGAACTTTATTCTTACCAGATCACAATCTAATCTTTTGAGCAAGGGTTTGTCCTTCATTCCAACTGTAGACATAGGCCGAGATCAAAAAATACAATTTCAATTGGATATTCAAAATTATCATCGAAAAATTAAATTAGCTGATTATTTTAAAAATTCCGGGCAAAGACAACAACTGCCCTTTGTGGGACCGTCGGAATGGATGCCTCCACTTGAAAATTTGTCCCCTGAAGTACGTAATCTGATTAAAGAAGATTTAAAATCAATTAAAAAACATTCCAAATTCATAGAAGAAAAATCAAATATTTCATTAGGTGAAATTCATGCACTGAGAGAACTTAAAAGTATGAAATATATAGTCATTAAGCCGGCAGACAAAGGTTCAGCCGTGGTCATTTTGAGCAGGGACCAATATATTATGGAGGTGGAACGGCAATTAAAAGACAAAGAATATTACAAAGAATTGGATAGACCGATGTATAGTGATACTATTCCTATTGTTGCGGAGATTATAAATTCATTAAAACAAAATAAGTTCATTAATTCAAAACAAAGATTATATTTGATTGGAAAATCTCAACCTAGACAACGATTATTTTATATCCTGCCGAAAATCCACAAAGAACCCGAAAAGTGGACGGTTCCATTTGAGGTTCCCCCCTGGGAGGCCAATCGTATCAGATTGCGGGAGCGAGACCTATCAGACGGCGGAATTTTTAGATTACTATTTAAATCCTTTATCCACTAAACATCCGGCCTACGTCAGGGATACTTACCATTTCATTCAAATTGTCAAAGCTTTGAGGATTCCAGAAGATTTCCTGTTCTTTTCAATGGACGTAAATAGCCTTTACACAAACATCCCAATCCAAGCAGGGATTGATTGTGTAAAAGATATTTTCCAAAAATTTCCAGACCCAAAACGCCCAGATGAGGAACTCCTAAAATTATTAGAAATAAATTTAACCCGTAATGATTTTTTGTTTAATGAAAAATATTACTTACAAATAAAAGGGACGGCCATGGGCAAAAAGTTTGCCCCCGCCTACGCCAATATTTTTATGGCAAATTGGGAACGGGAAGTTTTCTTAAAATTAAAGAAAAAGCCAGTACATTACCTACGATATCTGGATGATATATGGGGGATCTGGATTGGACCGGAGGAAGAATTTCAGGAATTTGTGGATACCCTGAACTCCCATGATCCTTCAATAAAATTACAAACCACAATTAGTAGGCAGTCCATTGATTTTTTAGATACCACTGTGTATAAAGGACCTGAGTTCCCAACAAACCACCAATTAGACATCAAAGTATTTTTACAAAAAAACAGATACTCATTCACTCCTACACAAAAAAAGCTTTCATCCAATGCATACATTCAGAGGAATTGTGAAATCACAATTGTTAAGATTTAAACGTATTTGCACGACAGCGGGAGGTTTTAAGGAGGCAGTAAAGGCCTTATTTACAGCCTTACTTAAACGAGGGTACTCTAGGTCCTTTCTTAGACACTCTCTTAGGACTTTTCAGGAGAGTAAGATTAAGGAAGATGGTAATTTGATCCCACTAATCACTACGTTTTCAACTGGGAGCAGATTGCTCAATGGTAAACTTAAAGATAATTATGACAAATTCATGGGCCCAACAGGAATCATCCCAAATTCCAGAGTGATTTCTGCATATAAACGGAATAAAAATCTGGCAGATCACTTAGTTAGGGCCAAATTACCTTCTTTGAGTGTTACAAAACCTCGATCGGTTGATAATCAGTTCATGAGCTTAAAGTTTATTAAAAATAGTTATAACGGGACTGTAATTAGAGTCAAACAAAGACTCAGTCTTAGATCCAGCAATTGTGTGTACGTCATTTTTTGTACTAAATGTACATTAAAATATGTGGGAGAAACCAAAAATAATTTGTCCACACGTATGTCCCAACATCGTTATAACATTCGTCACAAAAAAGAAAGGGACACTCTTTTAGTTAAACATTTTCTATCACATGGCTTGGCTTCATTCAGGTTTGCAGGGATTCAAATGAATATTTATTGGACTGATCAAGAACGGAAAAGCATGGAGAGATATTGGATCTACACACTTGGGACCAAGGAACCACATGGGTTAAATTTAAAGAACAATTAAAATTTGGGAATTTTTAAGTTTTAAATTGATTAGGCCCAATTTTTGCCCCAATTATAGATTTAATTTTATCTCTTAGTCCAATTATTGTTCGGAATTTAGCCCTAATTTGAATTATATCCCTAATTCTAATTTTCTTGCTTGATTCGGCCTTAACCCTAATTTTATTCCTAACCCTAATTATTGCTAATCTAACCTTTACCTATATTCTAACCCCAACCCTAACCCTAACCCCAATCCTAACCCCAACCCCCAACCCAAACCCTAACCCCAACCCCAACCCTAACCCTAACCCTAACCCCAACCCTAACCCTAACCCTAACCCCAACCCTAACCCCAACCCCAACCCCAACCCTAACCCTAACCCCAACCCTAACCCTAACCCCAACCCCAACCCTAACCCCAACCCTAACCCCCAACCCTAACCCTAACCCCCAACCCTAACCCTAACCCCAACCCCAACCCTAACCCTAACCCTAACCCAACCCTAACCCCCAACCCTAACCCTAACCCCAACCCCAACCCTAACCCTAATCCTAACCCTAATTGTAACCCTAACCCTAAGTGTATCCCTACCCCTAACTGTAACCCTAACCCTAACCTTATGTGTTTCCCTAACCCTAACCCTAACCATAGTCTTAACCTTAATTTTATAATAAAATCAATAATTTTTATATTAAAAACATATTAAACATATTAAAAACAATATTTATATATCAATTCATATGTATACTTATTATTAAACATAAAAACGGGGAGGTATGTATACATTTCATAGGGGCAGATTAGAGTTTTAAGGAATTGACACAGTTGCAACAAAACTAAAACTCAGAAACAGTGGAAAGACAAAGGGGGCGTGGTCTAGCCATCTATATAAAGGGAAGAGGCCAGAGCAGCCCTCAGACCAAGCTTCACTGAATGCCAGCACTACAGCCAGCCAGCCATTCATTTTTTCTCATTTATTTTAATTGTGCCTTGCCTGAGGAAGGCCCACACAGGGCCGAAACGTCGCGATACGGCACAAATTCGTATAAACATTAAAAAATCTTGAAAAACATATAAAAAACATATAAAAAAATACTTATTTCATTTTATTTCTTTTATTTCATTTTATTTCATTGGAAATCCTTTCGTAAGAAAGCGCCCTTAGTTGTTTATTATTAAAAAAAATATATAAATACAAATACATAACTAATTAAATAACGCAACAACAACTAATCATGGCCTATAGGGCTTATGAGGATGAGGATGATGATTGGACGGTGGTCCGCTACGGCCGGAGGGGCCGGCGGGACCGCCGATCCAGATGGGACCAGGGGTACGGGAGGTCCACTTCGGGGAAGGACCGTGCACCCCCCTACTTCAATAGGAGAAGGGATTCAACTCCCTACCCTAACCGGCCAGCGCCTCCACGTTGGCCCTCTCGTTACAACGGTCCCCAATCACGCTCCTATGCCGCGGTTGTACGTCAGGATTACCGTCGGCCCGCCCGTAGATGGAGATCTCCGCGGGATGGAGGGCCAGAGGTTAGACGACAGCCAGCCACTCCCCAGTTTGGGAGGTTGGTCCGCAAGTTCCATGCAGTGGTGAAAAATGTCCACCACTTGCAGAACGTTGCCATGAAGCCTGGAAAACCGGAGCCCCGCACCATCTCTAGGATGGTGGAAATGTTATCTGGGATGATAAAACCGGCTTCCCCTACGCAACGCACCATGGACTTGATAATTGGAAATGCCAAAAATTGGGGCCACAATACCTATACAATTTTGATGGAGCATTATGAACAAGGCCTGGAGACACTTCTGGGGGAACTTTCTAGCCTCCTTACCCCAGATTGGAAATCGGCCTTTGAGGTGGCGGTCCGATGGGCCAAACGGAATTTACCCCGCCTCACACAGGAGGTTATTGACCATGCGGAGGCTATGGTCACAGCCCGTCTTGACACCACAGACCAGGCTCAGGCCCCACGCCAACCTGTGGTCACTTTTCAGGCTCCTCAACAGGGGGTTGCAGCACAGGCCCCACAAACAGTGGCGGTCCAGGTGCAGACTTCACAAGCAGTCCAGGTGACCCCACAAGCCCCTCAACAGACCACCACAGTGGTAGAATCCCAGCAGCCTCAACGTGATGTCTCTCCCAAAGAGCGCAGGGAGACACGCGGTAGGACTAGGGGTATAGTTTCATTGGAGGATGATGTTCCTCAGGACAGGGTGATTGAGGAGGTGCAGCAGCAGGACGTGAACCTTGATTCCCCTCAGTTCACCTCTACGCCCCAAAGTGGAGGGGACCTTTTCGAGTCAGTTCAGGGAACCAGTACCTCCAGACAAGTGGTAGCTGAGATACATAGTTTGAATCCCATGGACTCCAACTTTCTTGACGACCTGGTCACCCGCCTGGCCACTCCAGAGCCACAACAATTTAGTGTTTTTACACATTCCATCACGCAGAGAAAACTCACTGATTGGAATTTGGTGGCTGAAAAGAAGGTCCTCATCATAGGTGACTCGAACCTTTCTAGGTTTCCACCATTTGACAACAAAGACCTGCAAGTGGAGAGCTTCCCAGGCGCACATTTCCGCCACGCACAGGCCTTGATGGAAAAAACAGTTCCACCAGCGGACCTCGTGGTTGAGAAGATTGTGCTATCTTTTGGCCTGAATGGGAGAGGGAACAAAACAGAAACAACAGTGAAAAACTTGCAGGCAGCCATTAGAGCCACAAGGAAGAAATTTGCTTACGCAGATATTTGGATCCCCATTGTCAATTTCTCTTTGGAGCTTCCGGAGGAGGAACAAGAGAACCTTAGGGATCTCAATGATCACATTGGGAGGAATATGTCATATATTCCTCCCCTGCCAGAGGAGGATTTCGTCACAGAGGTAGACGATGTACATTGGACACCGGGGACAGCCCAGGCTATCTTTGATCATTGGATCAACTTTTTAAACTCCAGATCCCCCTGAATCTGGAACAGGAGGGGGAGGATGAATCTGGGGCTCATGATGTGATCGTGTTGGCAAAGAACTTTATTCTTACCAGATCACAATCTAATCTTTTGAGCAAGGGTTTGTCCTTCATTCCAACTGTAGACATAGGCCGAGATCAAAAAATACAATTTCAATTGGATATTCAAAATTATCATCGAAAAATTAAATTAGCTGATTATTTTAAAAATTCCGGGCAAAGACAACAACTGCCCTTTGTGGGACCGTCGGAATGGATGCCTCCACTTGAAAATTTGTCCCCTGAAGTACGTAATCTGATTAAAGAAGATTTAAAATCAATTAAAAAACATTCCAAATTCATAGAAGAAAAATCAAATATTTCATTAGGTGAAATTCATGCACTGAGAGAACTTAAAAGTATGAAATATATAGTCATTAAGCCGGCAGACAAAGGTTCAGCCGTGGTCATTTTGAGCAGGGACCAATATATTATGGAGGTGGAACGGCAATTAAAAGACAAAGAATATTACAAAGAATTGGATAGACCGATGTATAGTGATACTATTCCTATTGTTGCGGAGATTATAAATTCATTAAAACAAAATAAGTTCATTAATTCAAAACAAAGATTATATTTGATTGGAAAATCTCAACCTAGACAACGATTATTTTATATCCTGCCGAAAATCCACAAAGAACCCGAAAAGTGGACGGTTCCATTTGAGGTTCCCCTGGGAGGCCAATCGTATCAGATTGCGGGAGCGAGACCTATCAGACGGCGGAATTTTTAGATTACTATTTAAATCCTTTATCCACTAAACATCCGGCCTACGTCAGGGATACTTACCATTTCATTCAAATTGTCAAAGCTTTGAGGATTCCAGAAGATTTCCTGTTCTTTTCAATGGACGTAAATAGCCTTTACACAAACATCCCAATCCAAGCAGGGATTGATTGTGTAAAAGATATTTTCCAAAAATTTCCAGACCCAAAACGCCCAGATGAGGAACTCCTAAAATTATTAGAAATAAATTTAACCCGTAATGATTTTTTGTTTAATGAAAAATATTACTTACAAATAAAAGGGACGGCCATGGGCAAAAAGTTTGCCCCCGCCTACGCCAATATTTTTATGGCAAATTGGGAACGGGAAGTTTTCTTAAAATTAAAGAAAAAGCCAGTACATTACCTACGATATCTGGATGATATATGGGGGATCTGGATTGGACCGGAGGAAGAATTTCAGGAATTTGTGGATACCCTGAACTCCCATGATCCTTCAATAAAATTACAAACCACAATTAGTAGGCAGTCCATTGATTTTTTAGATACCACTGTGTATAAAGGACCTGAGTTCCCAACAAACCACCAATTAGACATCAAAGTATTTTTCAAAAAAACAGATACTCATTCACTCCTACACAAAAAAAGCTTTCATCCAATGCATACATTCAGAGGAATTGTGAAATCACAATTGTTAAGATTTAAACGTATTTGCACGACAGCGGGAGGTTTTAAGGAGGCAGTAAAGGCCTTATTTACAGCCTTACTTAAACGAGGGTACTCTAGGTCCTTTCTTAGACACTCTCTTAGGACTTTTCAGGAGAGTAAGATTAAGGAAGATGGTAATTTGATCCCACTAATCACTACGTTTTCAACTGGGAGCAGATTGCTCAATGGTAAACTTAAAGATAATTATGACAAATTCATGGGCCCAACAGGAATCATCCCAAATTCCAGAGTGATTTCTGCATATAAACGGAATAAAAATCTGGCAGATCACTTAGTTAGGGCCAAATTACCTTCTTTGAGTGTTACAAAACCTCGATCGGTTGATAATCAGTTCATGAGCTTAAAGTTTATTAAAAATAGTTATAACGGGACTGTAATTAGAGTCAAACAAAGACTCAGTCTTAGATCCAGCAATTGTGTGTACGTCATTTTTTGTACTAAATGTACATTAAAATATGTGGGAGAAACCAAAAATAATTTGTCCACACGTATGTCCCAACATCGTTATAACATTCGTCACAAAAAAGAAAGGGACACTCTTTTAGTTAAACATTTTCTATCACATGGCTTGGCTTCATTCAGGTTTGCAGGGATTCAAATGAATATTTATTGGACTGATCAAGAACGGAAAAGCATGGAGAGATATTGGATCTACACACTTGGGACCAAGGAACCACATGGGTTAAATTTAAAGAACAATTAAAATTTGGGAATTTTTAAGTTTTAAATTGATTAGGCCCAATTTTTGCCCCAATTATAGATTTAATTTTATCTCTTAGTCCAATTATTGTTCGGAATTTAGCCCTAATTTGAATTATATCCCTAATTCTAATTTTCTTGCTTGATTCGGCCTTAACCCTAATTTTATTCCTAACCCTAATTATTGCTAATCTAACCTTTACCTATATTCTAACCCCAACCCTAACCCTAACCCCAATCCTAACCCCAACCCCCAACCCAAACCCTAACCCCAACCCCAACCCTAACCCTAACCCTAACCCCAACCCTAACCCTAACCCTAACCCCAACCCTAACCCCAACCCCAACCCCAACCCTAACCCTAACCCCAACCCTAACCCTAACCCCAACCCCAACCCTAACCCCAACCCTAACCCCCAACCCTAACCCTAACCCCCAACCCTAACCCTAACCCCAACCCCAACCCTAACCCTAACCCTAACCCAACCCTAACCCCCAACCCTAACCCTAACCCCAACCCCAACCCTAACCCTAATCCTAACCCTAATTGTAACCCTAACCCTAAGTGTATCCCTACCCCTAACTGTAACCCTAACCCTAACCTTATGTGTTTCCCTAACCCTAACCCTAACCATAGTCTTAACCTTAATTTTATAATAAAATCAATAATTTTTATATTAAAAACATATTAAACATATTAAAAACAATATTTATATATCAATTCATATGTATACTTATTATTAAACATAAAAACGGGGAGGTATGTATACATTTCATAGGGGCAGATTAGAGTTTTAAGGAATTGACACAGTTGCAACAAAACTAAAACTCAGAAACAGTGGAAAGACAAAGGGGGCGTGGTCTAGCCATCTATATAAAGGGAAGAGGCCAGAGCAGCCCTCAGACCAAGCTTCACTGAATGCCAGCACTACAGCCAGCCAGCCATTCATTTTTTCTCATTTATTTTAATTGTGCCTTGCCTGAGGAAGGCCCACACAGGGCCGAAACGTCGCGATACGGCACAAATTCGTATAAACATTAAAAAATCTTGAAAAACATATAAAAAACATATAAAAAAATACTTATTTCATTTTATTTCTTTTATTTCATTTTATTTCATTGGAAATCCTTTCGTAAGAAAGCGCCCTTAGTTGTTTATTATTAAAAAAAATATATAAATACAAATACATAACTAATTAAATAACGCAACAACAACTAATCATGGCCTATAGGGCTTATGAGGATGAGGATGATGATTGGACGGTGGTCCGCTACGGCCGGAGGGGCCGGCGGGACCGCCGATCCAGATGGGACCAGGGGTACGGGAGGTCCACTTCGGGGAAGGACCGTGCACCCCCCTACTTCAATAGGAGAAGGGATTCAACTCCCTACCCTAACCGGCCAGCGCCTCCACGTTGGCCCTCTCGTTACAACGGTCCCCAATCACGCTCCTATGCCGCGGTTGTACGTCAGGATTACCGTCGGCCCGCCCGTAGATGGAGATCTCCGCGGGATGGAGGGCCAGAGGTTAGACGACAGCCAGCCACTCCCCAGTTTGGGAGGTTGGTCCGCAAGTTCCATGCAGTGGTGAAAAATGTCCACCACTTGCAGAACGTTGCCATGAAGCCTGGAAAACCGGAGCCCCGCACCATCTCTAGGATGGTGGAAATGTTATCTGGGATGATAAAACCGGCTTCCCCTACGCAACGCACCATGGACTTGATAATTGGAAATGCCAAAAATTGGGGCCACAATACCTATACAATTTTGATGGAGCATTATGAACAAGGCCTGGAGACACTTCTGGGGGAACTTTCTAGCCTCCTTACCCCAGATTGGAAATCGGCCTTTGAGGTGGCGGTCCGATGGGCCAAACGGAATTTACCCCGCCTCACACAGGAGGTTATTGACCATGCGGAGGCTATGGTCACAGCCCGTCTTGACACCACAGACCAGGCTCAGGCCCCACGCCAACCTGTGGTCACTTTTCAGGCTCCTCAACAGGGGGTTGCAGCACAGGCCCCACAAACAGTGGCGGTCCAGGTGCAGACTTCACAAGCAGTCCAGGTGACCCCACAAGCCCCTCAACAGACCACCACAGTGGTAGAATCCCAGCAGCCTCAACGTGATGTCTCTCCCAAAGAGCGCAGGGAGACACGCGGTAGGACTAGGGGTATAGTTTCATTGGAGGATGATGTTCCTCAGGACAGGGTGATTGAGGAGGTGCAGCAGCAGGACGTGAACCTTGATTCCCCTCAGTTCACCTCTACGCCCCAAAGTGGAGGGGACCTTTTCGAGTCAGTTCAGGGAACCAGTACCTCCAGACAAGTGGTAGCTGAGATACATAGTTTGAATCCCATGGACTCCAACTTTCTTGACGACCTGGTCACCCGCCTGGCCACTCCAGAGCCACAACAATTTAGTGTTTTTACACATTCCATCACGCAGAGAAAACTCACTGATTGGAATTTGGTGGCTGAAAAGAAGGTCCTCATCATAGGTGACTCGAACCTTTCTAGGTTTCCACCATTTGACAACAAAGACCTGCAAGTGGAGAGCTTCCCAGGCGCACATTTCCGCCACGCACAGGCCTTGATGGAAAAAACAGTTCCACCAGCGGACCTCGTGGTTGAGAAGATTGTGCTATCTTTTGGCCTGAATGGGAGAGGGAACAAAACAGAAACAACAGTGAAAAACTTGCAGGCAGCCATTAGAGCCACAAGGAAGAAATTTGCTTACGCAGATATTTGGATCCCCATTGTCAATTTCTCTTTGGAGCTTCCGGAGGAGGAACAAGAGAACCTTAGGGATCTCAATGATCACATTGGGAGGAATATGTCATATATTCCTCCCCTGCCAGAGGAGGATTTCGTCACAGAGGTAGACGATGTACATTGGACACCGGGGACAGCCCAGGCTATCTTTGATCATTGGATCAACTTTTTAAACTCCAGATCCCCCTGAATCTGGAACAGGAGGGGGAGGATGAATCTGGGGCTCATGATGTGATCGTGTTGGCAAAGAACTTTATTCTTACCAGATCACAATCTAATCTTTTGAGCAAGGGTTTGTCCTTCATTCCAACTGTAGACATAGGCCGAGATCAAAAAATACAATTTCAATTGGATATTCAAAATTATCATCGAAAAATTAAATTAGCTGATTATTTTAAAAATTCCGGGCAAAGACAACAACTGCCCTTTGTGGGACCGTCGGAATGGATGCCTCCACTTGAAAATTTGTCCCCTGAAGTACGTAATCTGATTAAAGAAGATTTAAAATCAATTAAAAAACATTCCAAATTCATAGAAGAAAAATCAAATATTTCATTAGGTGAAATTCATGCACTGAGAGAACTTAAAAGTATGAAATATATAGTCATTAAGCCGGCAGACAAAGGTTCAGCCGTGGTCATTTTGAGCAGGGACCAATATATTATGGAGGTGGAACGGCAATTAAAAGACAAAGAATATTACAAAGAATTGGATAGACCGATGTATAGTGATACTATTCCTATTGTTGCGGAGATTATAAATTCATTAAAACAAAATAAGTTCATTAATTCAAAACAAAGATTATATTTGATTGGAAAATCTCAACCTAGACAACGATTATTTTATATCCTGCCGAAAATCCACAAAGAACCCGAAAAGTGGACGGTTCCATTTGAGGTTCCCCCTGGGAGGCCAATCGTATCAGATTGCGGGAGCGAGACCTATCAGACGGCGGAATTTTTAGATTACTATTTAAATCCTTTATCCACTAAACATCCGGCCTACGTCAGGGATACTTACCATTTCATTCAAATTGTCAAAGCTTTGAGGATTCCAGAAGATTTCCTGTTCTTTTCAATGGACGTAAATAGCCTTTACACAAACATCCCAATCCAAGCAGGGATTGATTGTGTAAAAGATATTTTCCAAAAATTTCCAGACCCAAAACGCCCAGATGAGGAACTCCTAAAATTATTAGAAATAAATTTAACCCGTAATGATTTTTTGTTTAATGAAAAATATTACTTACAAATAAAAGGGACGGCCATGGGCAAAAAGTTTGCCCCCGCCTACGCCAATATTTTTATGGCAAATTGGGAACGGGAAGTTTTCTTAAAATTAAAGAAAAAGCCAGTACATTACCTACGATATCTGGATGATATATGGGGGATCTGGATTGGACCGGAGGAAGAATTTCAGGAATTTGTGGATACCCTGAACTCCCATGATCCTTCAATAAAATTACAAACCACAATTAGTAGGCAGTCCATTGATTTTTTAGATACCACTGTGTATAAAGGACCTGAGTTCCCAACAAACCACCAATTAGACATCAAAGTATTTTTCAAAAAAACAGATACTCATTCACTCCTACACAAAAAAAGCTTTCATCCAATGCATACATTCAGAGGAATTGTGAAATCACAATTGTTAAGATTTAAACGTATTTGCACGACAGCGGGAGGTTTTAAGGAGGCAGTAAAGGCCTTATTTACAGCCTTACTTAAACGAGGGTACTCTAGGTCCTTTCTTAGACACTCTCTTAGGACTTTTCAGGAGAGTAAGATTAAGGAAGATGGTAATTTGATCCCACTAATCACTACGTTTTCAACTGGGAGCAGATTGCTCAATGGTAAACTTAAAGATAATTATGACAAATTCATGGGCCCAACAGGAATCATCCCAAATTCCAGAGTGATTTCTGCATATAAACGGAATAAAAATCTGGCAGATCACTTAGTTAGGGCCAAATTACCTTCTTTGAGTGTTACAAAACCTCGATCGGTTGATAATCAGTTCATGAGCTTAAAGTTTATTAAAAATAGTTATAACGGGACTGTAATTAGAGTCAAACAAAGACTCAGTCTTAGATCCAGCAATTGTGTGTACGTCATTTTTTGTACTAAATGTACATTAAAATATGTGGGAGAAACCAAAAATAATTTGTCCACACGTATGTCCCAACATCGTTATAACATTCGTCACAAAAAAGAAAGGGACACTCTTTTAGTTAAACATTTTCTATCACATGGCTTGGCTTCATTCAGGTTTGCAGGGATTCAAATGAATATTTATTGGACTGATCAAGAACGGAAAAGCATGGAGAGATATTGGATCTACACACTTGGGACCAAGGAACCACATGGGTTAAATTTAAAGAACAATTAAAATTTGGGAATTTTTAAGTTTTAAATTGATTAGGCCCAATTTTTGCCCCAATTATAGATTTAATTTTATCTCTTAGTCCAATTATTGTTCGGAATTTAGCCCTAATTTGAATTATATCCCTAATTCTAATTTTCTTGCTTGATTCGGCCTTAACCCTAATTTTATTCCTAACCCTAATTATTGCTAATCTAACCTTTACCTATATTCTAACCCCAACCCTAACCCTAACCCCAATCCTAACCCCAACCCCCAACCCAAACCCTAACCCCAACCCCAACCCTAACCCTAACCCTAACCCCAACCCTAACCCTAACCCTAACCCCAACCCTAACCCCAACCCCAACCCCAACCCTAACCCTAACCCCAACCCTAACCCTAACCCCAACCCCAACCCTAACCCCAACCCTAACCCCCAACCCTAACCCTAACCCCCAACCCTAACCCTAACCCCAACCCCAACCCTAACCCTAACCCTAACCCAACCCTAACCCCCAACCCTAACCCTAACCCCAACCCCAACCCTAACCCTAATCCTAACCCTAATTGTAACCCTAACCCTAAGTGTATCCCTACCCCTAACTGTAACCCTAACCCTAACCTTATGTGTTTCCCTAACCCTAACCCTAACCATAGTCTTAACCTTAATTTTATAATAAAATCAATAATTTTTATATTAAAAACATATTAAACATATTAAAAACAATATTTATATATCAATTCATATGTATACTTATTATTAAACATAAAAACGGGGAGGTATGTATACATTTCATAGGGGCAGATTAGAGTTTTAAGGAATTGACACAGTTGCAACAAAACTAAAACTCAGAAACAGTGGAAAGACAAAGGGGGCGTGGTCTAGCCATCTATATAAAGGGAAGAGGCCAGAGCAGCCCTCAGACCAAGCTTCACTGAATGCCAGCACTACAGCCAGCCAGCCATTCATTTTTTCTCATTTATTTTAATTGTGCCTTGCCTGAGGAAGGCCCACACAGGGCCGAAACGTCGCGATACGGCACAAATTCGTATAAACATTAAAAAATCTTGAAAAACATATAAAAAACATATAAAAAAATACTTATTTCATTTTATTTCTTTTATTTCATTTTATTTCATTGGAAATCCTTTCGTAAGAAAGCGCCCTTAGTTGTTTATTATTAAAAAAAATATATAAATACAAATACATAACTAATTAAATAACGCAACAACAACTAATCATGGCCTATAGGGCTTATGAGGATGAGGATGATGATTGGACGGTGGTCCGCTACGGCCGGAGGGGCCGGCGGGACCGCCGATCCAGATGGGACCAGGGGTACGGGAGGTCCACTTCGGGGAAGGACCGTGCACCCCCCTACTTCAATAGGAGAAGGGATTCAACTCCCTACCCTAACCGGCCAGCGCCTCCACGTTGGCCCTCTCGTTACAACGGTCCCCAATCACGCTCCTATGCCGCGGTTGTACGTCAGGATTACCGTCGGCCCGCCCGTAGATGGAGATCTCCGCGGGATGGAGGGCCAGAGGTTAGACGACAGCCAGCCACTCCCCAGTTTGGGAGGTTGGTCCGCAAGTTCCATGCAGTGGTGAAAAATGTCCACCACTTGCAGAACGTTGCCATGAAGCCTGGAAAACCGGAGCCCCGCACCATCTCTAGGATGGTGGAAATGTTATCTGGGATGATAAAACCGGCTTCCCCTACGCAACGCACCATGGACTTGATAATTGGAAATGCCAAAAATTGGGGCCACAATACCTATACAATTTTGATGGAGCATTATGAACAAGGCCTGGAGACACTTCTGGGGGAACTTTCTAGCCTCCTTACCCCAGATTGGAAATCGGCCTTTGAGGTGGCGGTCCGATGGGCCAAACGGAATTTACCCCGCCTCACACAGGAGGTTATTGACCATGCGGAGGCTATGGTCACAGCCCGTCTTGACACCACAGACCAGGCTCAGGCCCCACGCCAACCTGTGGTCACTTTTCAGGCTCCTCAACAGGGGGTTGCAGCACAGGCCCCACAAACAGTGGCGGTCCAGGTGCAGACTTCACAAGCAGTCCAGGTGACCCCACAAGCCCCTCAACAGACCACCACAGTGGTAGAATCCCAGCAGCCTCAACGTGATGTCTCTCCCAAAGAGCGCAGGGAGACACGCGGTAGGACTAGGGGTATAGTTTCATTGGAGGATGATGTTCCTCAGGACAGGGTGATTGAGGAGGTGCAGCAGCAGGACGTGAACCTTGATTCCCCTCAGTTCACCTCTACGCCCCAAAGTGGAGGGGACCTTTTCGAGTCAGTTCAGGGAACCAGTACCTCCAGACAAGTGGTAGCTGAGATACATAGTTTGAATCCCATGGACTCCAACTTTCTTGACGACCTGGTCACCCGCCTGGCCACTCCAGAGCCACAACAATTTAGTGTTTTTACACATTCCATCACGCAGAGAAAACTCACTGATTGGAATTTGGTGGCTGAAAAGAAGGTCCTCATCATAGGTGACTCGAACCTTTCTAGGTTTCCACCATTTGACAACAAAGACCTGCAAGTGGAGAGCTTCCCAGGCGCACATTTCCGCCACGCACAGGCCTTGATGGAAAAAACAGTTCCACCAGCGGACCTCGTGGTTGAGAAGATTGTGCTATCTTTTGGCCTGAATGGGAGAGGGAACAAAACAGAAACAACAGTGAAAAACTTGCAGGCAGCCATTAGAGCCACAAGGAAGAAATTTGCTTACGCAGATATTTGGATCCCCATTGTCAATTTCTCTTTGGAGCTTCCGGAGGAGGAACAAGAGAACCTTAGGGATCTCAATGATCACATTGGGAGAAATATGTCATATATTCCTCCCCTGCCAGAGGAGGATTTCGTCACAGAGGTAGACGATGTACATTGGACACCGGGGACAGCCCAGGCTATCTTTGATCATTGGATCAACTTTTTAAACTCCAGATCCCCCTGAATCTGGAACAGGAGGGGGAGGATGAATCTGGGGCTCATGATGTGATCGTGTTGGCAAAGAACTTTATTCTTACCAGATCACAATCTAATCTTTTGAGCAAGGGTTTGTCCTTCATTCCAACTGTAGACATAGGCCGAGATCAAAAAATACAATTTCAATTGGATATTCAAAATTATCATCGAAAAATTAAATTAGCTGATTATTTTAAAAATTCCGGGCAAAGACAACAACTGCCCTTTGTGGGACCGTCGGAATGGATGCCTCCACTTGAAAATTTGTCCCCTGAAGTACGTAATCTGATTAAAGAAGATTTAAAATCAATTAAAAAACATTCCAAATTCATAGAAGAAAAATCAAATATTTCATTAGGTGAAATTCATGCACTGAGAGAACTTAAAAGTATGAAATATATAGTCATTAAGCCGGCAGACAAAGGTTCAGCCGTGGTCATTTTGAGCAGGGACCAATATATTATGGAGGTGGAACGGCAATTAAAAGACAAAGAATATTACAAAGAATTGGATAGACCGATGTATAGTGATACTATTCCTATTGTTGCGGAGATTATAAATTCATTAAAACAAAATAAGTTCATTAATTCAAAACAAAGATTATATTTGATTGGAAAATCTCAACCTAGACAACGATTATTTTATATCCTGCCGAAAATCCACAAAGAACCCGAAAAGTGGACGGTTCCATTTGAGGTTCCCCCTGGGAGGCCAATCGTATCAGATTGCGGGAGCGAGACCTATCAGACGGCGGAATTTTTAGATTACTATTTAAATCCTTTATCCACTAAACATCCGGCCTACGTCAGGGATACTTACCATTTCATTCAAATTGTCAAAGCTTTGAGGATTCCAGAAGATTTCCTGTTCTTTTCAATGGACGTAAATAGCCTTTACACAAACATCCCAATCCAAGCAGGGATTGATTGTGTAAAAGATATTTTCCAAAAATTTCCAGACCCAAAACGCCCAGATGAGGAACTCCTAAAATTATTAGAAATAAATTTAACCCGTAATGATTTTTTGTTTAATGAAAAATATTACTTACAAATAAAAGGGACGGCCATGGGCAAAAAGTTTGCCCCCGCCTACGCCAATATTTTTATGGCAAATTGGGAACGGGAAGTTTTCTTAAAATTAAAGAAAAAGCCAGTACATTACCTACGATATCTGGATGATATATGGGGGATCTGGATTGGACCGGAGGAAGAATTTCAGGAATTTGTGGATACCCTGAACTCCCATGATCCTTCAATAAAATTACAAACCACAATTAGTAGGCAGTCCATTGATTTTTTAGATACCACTGTGTATAAAGGACCTGAGTTCCCAACAAACCACCAATTAGACATCAAAGTATTTTTCAAAAAAACAGATACTCATTCACTCCTACACAAAAAAAGCTTTCATCCAATGCATACATTCAGAGGAATTGTGAAATCACAATTGTTAAGATTTAAACGTATTTGCACGACAGCGGGAGGTTTTAAGGAGGCAGTAAAGGCCTTATTTACAGCCTTACTTAAACGAGGGTACTCTAGGTCCTTTCTTAGACACTCTCTTAGGACTTTTCAGGAGAGTAAGATTAAGGAAGATGGTAATTTGATCCCACTAATCACTACGTTTTCAACTGGGAGCAGATTGCTCAATGGTAAACTTAAAGATAATTATGACAAATTCATGGGCCCAACAGGAATCATCCCAAATTCCAGAGTGATTTCTGCATATAAACGGAATAAAAATCTGGCAGATCACTTAGTTAGGGCCAAATTACCTTCTTTGAGTGTTACAAAACCTCGATCGGTTGATAATCAGTTCATGAGCTTAAAGTTTATTAAAAATAGTTATAACGGGACTGTAATTAGAGTCAAACAAAGACTCAGTCTTAGATCCAGCAATTGTGTGTACGTCATTTTTTGTACTAAATGTACATTAAAATATGTGGGAGAAACCAAAAATAATTTGTCCACACGTATGTCCCAACATCGTTATAACATTCGTCACAAAAAAGAAAGGGACACTCTTTTAGTTAAACATTTTCTATCACATGGCTTGGCTTCATTCAGGTTTGCAGGGATTCAAATGAATATTTATTGGACTGATCAAGAACGGAAAAGCATGGAGAGATATTGGATCTACACACTTGGGACCAAGGAACCACATGGGTTAAATTTAAAGAACAATTAAAATTTGGGAATTTTTAAGTTTTAAATTGATTAGGCCCAATTTTTGCCCCAATTATAGATTTAATTTTATCTCTTAGTCCAATTATTGTTCGGAATTTAGCCCTAATTTGAATTATATCCCTAATTCTAATTTTCTTGCTTGATTCGGCCTTAACCCTAATTTTATTCCTAACCCTAATTATTGCTAATCTAACCTTTACCTATATTCTAACCCCAACCCTAACCCTAACCCCAATCCTAACCCCAACCCCCAACCCAAACCCTAACCCCAACCCCAACCCTAACCCTAACCCTAACCCCAACCCTAACCCTAACCCTAACCCCAACCCTAACCCCAACCCCAACCCCAACCCTAACCCTAACCCCAACCCTAACCCTAACCCCAACCCCAACCCTAACCCCAACCCTAACCCCCAACCCTAACCCTAACCCCCAACCCTAACCCTAACCCCAACCCCAACCCTAACCCTAACCCTAACCCAACCCTAACCCCCAACCCTAACCCTAACCCCAACCCCAACCCTAACCCTAATCCTAACCCTAATTGTAACCCTAACCCTAAGTGTATCCCTACCCCTAACTGTAACCCTAACCCTAACCTTATGTGTTTCCCTAACCCTAACCCTAACCATAGTCTTAACCTTAATTTTATAATAAAATCAATAATTTTTATATTAAAAACATATTAAACATATTAAAAACAATATTTATATATCAATTCATATGTATACTTATTATTAAACATAAAAACGGGGAGGTATGTATACATTTCATAGGGGCAGATTAGAGTTTTAAGGAATTGACACAGTTGCAACAAAACTAAAACTCAGAAACAGTGGAAAGACAAAGGGGGCGTGGTCTAGCCATCTATATAAAGGGAAGAGGCCAGAGCAGCCCTCAGACCAAGCTTCACTGAATGCCAGCACTACAGCCAGCCAGCCATTCATTTTTTCTCATTTATTTTAATTGTGCCTTGCCTGAGGAAGGCCCACACAGGGCCGAAACGTCGCGATACGGCACAAATTCGTATAAACATTAAAAAATCTTGAAAAACATATAAAAAACATATAAAAAAATACTTATTTCATTTTATTTCTTTTATTTCATTTTATTTCATTGGAAATCCTTTCGTAAGAAAGCGCCCTTAGTTGTTTATTATTAAAAAAAATATATAAATACAAATACATAACTAATTAAATAACGCAACAACAACTAATCATGGCCTATAGGGCTTATGAGGATGAGGATGATGATTGGACGGTGGTCCGCTACGGCCGGAGGGGCCGGCGGGACCGCCGATCCAGATGGGACCAGGGGTACGGGAGGTCCACTTCGGGGAAGGACCGTGCACCCCCCTACTTCAATAGGAGAAGGGATTCAACTCCCTACCCTAACCGGCCAGCGCCTCCACGTTGGCCCTCTCGTTACAACGGTCCCCAATCACGCTCCTATGCCGCGGTTGTACGTCAGGATTACCGTCGGCCCGCCCGTAGATGGAGATCTCCGCGGGATGGAGGGCCAGAGGTTAGACGACAGCCAGCCACTCCCCAGTTTGGGAGGTTGGTCCGCAAGTTCCATGCAGTGGTGAAAAATGTCCACCACTTGCAGAACGTTGCCATGAAGCCTGGAAAACCGGAGCCCCGCACCATCTCTAGGATGGTGGAAATGTTATCTGGGATGATAAAACCGGCTTCCCCTACGCAACGCACCATGGACTTGATAATTGGAAATGCCAAAAATTGGGGCCACAATACCTATACAATTTTGATGGAGCATTATGAACAAGGCCTGGAGACACTTCTGGGGGAACTTTCTAGCCTCCTTACCCCAGATTGGAAATCGGCCTTTGAGGTGGCGGTCCGATGGGCCAAACGGAATTTACCCCGCCTCACACAGGAGGTTATTGACCATGCGGAGGCTATGGTCACAGCCCGTCTTGACACCACAGACCAGGCTCAGGCCCCACGCCAACCTGTGGTCACTTTTCAGGCTCCTCAACAGGGGGTTGCAGCACAGGCCCCACAAACAGTGGCGGTCCAGGTGCAGACTTCACAAGCAGTCCAGGTGACCCCACAAGCCCCTCAACAGACCACCACAGTGGTAGAATCCCAGCAGCCTCAACGTGATGTCTCTCCCAAAGAGCGCAGGGAGACACGCGGTAGGACTAGGGGTATAGTTTCATTGGAGGATGATGTTCCTCAGGACAGGGTGATTGAGGAGGTGCAGCAGCAGGACGTGAACCTTGATTCCCCTCAGTTCACCTCTACGCCCCAAAGTGGAGGGGACCTTTTCGAGTCAGTTCAGGGAACCAGTACCTCCAGACAAGTGGTAGCTGAGATACATAGTTTGAATCCCATGGACTCCAACTTTCTTGACGACCTGGTCACCCGCCTGGCCACTCCAGAGCCACAACAATTTAGTGTTTTTACACATTCCATCACGCAGAGAAAACTCACTGATTGGAATTTGGTGGCTGAAAAGAAGGTCCTCATCATAGGTGACTCGAACCTTTCTAGGTTTCCACCATTTGACAACAAAGACCTGCAAGTGGAGAGCTTCCCAGGCGCACATTTCCGCCACGCACAGGCCTTGATGGAAAAAACAGTTCCACCAGCGGACCTCGTGGTTGAGAAGATTGTGCTATCTTTTGGCCTGAATGGGAGAGGGAACAAAACAGAAACAACAGTGAAAAACTTGCAGGCAGCCATTAGAGCCACAAGGAAGAAATTTGCTTACGCAGATATTTGGATCCCCATTGTCAATTTCTCTTTGGAGCTTCCGGAGGAGGAACAAGAGAACCTTAGGGATCTCAATGATCACATTGGGAGGAATATGTCATATATTCCTCCCCTGCCAGAGGAGGATTTCGTCACAGAGGTAGACGATGTACATTGGACACCGGGGACAGCCCAGGCTATCTTTGATCATTGGATCAACTTTTTAAACTCCAGATCCCCCTGAATCTGGAACAGGAGGGGGAGGATGAATCTGGGGCTCATGATGTGATCGTGTTGGCAAAGAACTTTATTCTTACCAGATCACAATCTAATCTTTTGAGCAAGGGTTTGTCCTTCATTCCAACTGTAGACATAGGCCGAGATCAAAAAATACAATTTCAATTGGATATTCAAAATTATCATCGAAAAATTAAATTAGCTGATTATTTTAAAAATTCCGGGCAAAGACAACAACTGCCCTTTGTGGGACCGTCGGAATGGATGCCTCCACTTGAAAATTTGTCCCCTGAAGTACGTAATCTGATTAAAGAAGATTTAAAATCAATTAAAAAACATTCCAAATTCATAGAAGAAAAATCAAATATTTCATTAGGTGAAATTCATGCACTGAGAGAACTTAAAAGTATGAAATATATAGTCATTAAGCCGGCAGACAAAGGTTCAGCCGTGGTCATTTTGAGCAGGGACCAATATATTATGGAGGTGGAACGGCAATTAAAAGACAAAGAATATTACAAAGAATTGGATAGACCGATGTATAGTGATACTATTCCTATTGTTGCGGAGATTATAAATTCATTAAAACAAAATAAGTTCATTAATTCAAAACAAAGATTATATTTGATTGGAAAATCTCAACCTAGACAACGATTATTTTATATCCTGCCGAAAATCCACAAAGAACCCGAAAAGTGGACGGTTCCATTTGAGGTTCCCCCTGGGAGGCCAATCGTATCAGATTGCGGGAGCGAGACCTATCAGACGGCGGAATTTTTAGATTACTATTTAAATCCTTTATCCACTAAACATCCGGCCTACGTCAGGGATACTTACCATTTCATTCAAATTGTCAAAGCTTTGAGGATTCCAGAAGATTTCCTGTTCTTTTCAATGGACGTAAATAGCCTTTACACAAACATCCCAATCCAAGCAGGGATTGATTGTGTAAAAGATATTTTCCAAAAATTTCCAGACCCAAAACGCCCAGATGAGGAACTCCTAAAATTATTAGAAATAAATTTAACCCGTAATGATTTTTTGTTTAATGAAAAATATTACTTACAAATAAAAGGGACGGCCATGGGCAAAAAGTTTGCCCCCGCCTACGCCAATATTTTTATGGCAAATTGGGAACGGGAAGTTTTCTTAAAATTAAAGAAAAAGCCAGTACATTACCTACGATATCTGGATGATATATGGGGGATCTGGATTGGACCGGAGGAAGAATTTCAGGAATTTGTGGATACCCTGAACTCCCATGATCCTTCAATAAAATTACAAACCACAATTAGTAGGCAGTCCATTGATTTTTTAGATACCACTGTGTATAAAGGACCTGAGTTCCCAACAAACCACCAATTAGACATCAAAGTATTTTTCAAAAAAACAGATACTCATTCACTCCTACACAAAAAAAGCTTTCATCCAATGCATACATTCAGAGGAATTGTGAAATCACAATTGTTAAGATTTAAACGTATTTGCACGACAGCGGGAGGTTTTAAGGAGGCAGTAAAGGCCTTATTTACAGCCTTACTTAAACGAGGGTACTCTAGGTCCTTTCTTAGACACTCTCTTAGGACTTTTCAGGAGAGTAAGATTAAGGAAGATGGTAATTTGATCCCACTAATCACTACGTTTTCAACTGGGAGCAGATTGCTCAATGGTAAACTTAAAGATAATTATGACAAATTCATGGGCCCAACAGGAATCATCCCAAATTCCAGAGTGATTTCTGCATATAAACGGAATAAAAATCTGGCAGATCACTTAGTTAGGGCCAAATTACCTTCTTTGAGTGTTACAAAACCTCGATCGGTTGATAATCAGTTCATGAGCTTAAAGTTTATTAAAAATAGTTATAACGGGACTGTAATTAGAGTCAAACAAAGACTCAGTCTTAGATCCAGCAATTGTGTGTACGTCATTTTTTGTACTAAATGTACATTAAAATATGTGGGAGAAACCAAAAATAATTTGTCCACACGTATGTCCCAACATCGTTATAACATTCGTCACAAAAAAGAAAGGGACACTCTTTTAGTTAAACATTTTCTATCACATGGCTTGGCTTCATTCAGGTTTGCAGGGATTCAAATGAATATTTATTGGACTGATCAAGAACGGAAAAGCATGGAGAGATATTGGATCTACACACTTGGGACCAAGGAACCACATGGGTTAAATTTAAAGAACAATTAAAATTTGGGAATTTTTAAGTTTTAAATTGATTAGGCCCAATTTTTGCCCCAATTATAGATTTAATTTTATCTCTTAGTCCAATTATTGTTCGGAATTTAGCCCTAATTTGAATTATATCCCTAATTCTAATTTTCTTGCTTGATTCGGCCTTAACCCTAATTTTATTCCTAACCCTAATTATTGCTAATCTAACCTTTACCTATATTCTAACCCCAACCCTAACCCTAACCCCAATCCTAACCCCAACCCCCAACCCAAACCCTAACCCCAACCCCAACCCTAACCCTAACCCTAACCCCAACCCTAACCCTAACCCTAACCCCAACCCTAACCCAACCCCAACCCCAACCCCAACCCTAACCCTAACCCCAACCCTAACCCTAACCCCAACCCCAACCCTAACCCCAACCCTAACCCCCAACCCTAACCCTAACCCCCAACCCTAACCCTAACCCCAACCCCAACCCTAACCCTAACCCTAACCCAACCCTAACCCCCAACCCTAACCCTAACCCCAACCCCAACCCTAACCCTAATCCTAACCCTAATTGTAACCCTAACCCTAAGTGTATCCCTACCCCTAACTGTAACCCTAACCCTAACCTTATGTGTTTCCCTAACCCTAACCCTAACCATAGTCTTAACCTTAATTTTATAATAAAATCAATAATTTTTATATTAAAAACATATTAAACATATTAAAAACAATATTTATATATCAATTCATATGTATACTTATTATTAAACATAAAAACGGGGAGGTATGTATACATTTCATAGGGGCAGATTAGAGTTTTAAGGAATTGACACAGTTGCAACAAAACTAAAACTCAGAAACAGTGGAAAGACAAAGGGGGCGTGGTCTAGCCATCTATATAAAGGGAAGAGGCCAGAGCAGCCCTCAGACCAAGCTTCACTGAATGCCAGCACTACAGCCAGCCAGCCATTCATTTTTTCTCATTTATTTTAATTGTGCCTTGCCTGAGGAAGGCCCACACAGGGCCGAAACGTCGCGATACGGCACAAATTCGTATAAACATTAAAAAATCTTGAAAAACATATAAAAAACATATAAAAAAATACTTATTTCATTTTATTTCTTTTATTTCATTTTATTTCATTGGAAATCCTTTCGTAAGAAAGCGCCCTTAGTTGTTTATTATTAAAAAAAATATATAAATACAAATACATAACTAATTAAATAACGCAACAACAACTAATCATGGCCTATAGGGCTTATGAGGATGAGGATGATGATTGGACGGTGGTCCGCTACGGCCGGAGGGGCCGGCGGGACCGCCGATCCAGATGGGACCAGGGGTACGGGAGGTCCACTTCGGGGAAGGACCGTGCACCCCCCTACTTCAATAGGAGAAGGGATTCAACTCCCTACCCTAACCGGCCAGCGCCTCCACGTTGGCCCTCTCGTTACAACGGTCCCCAATCACGCTCCTATGCCGCGGTTGTACGTCAGGATTACCGTCGGCCCGCCCGTAGATGGAGATCTCCGCGGGATGGAGGGCCAGAGGTTAGACGACAGCCAGCCACTCCCCAGTTTGGGAGGTTGGTCCGCAAGTTCCATGCAGTGGTGAAAAATGTCCACCACTTGCAGAACGTTGCCATGAAGCCTGGAAAACCGGAGCCCCGCACCATCTCTAGGATGGTGGAAATGTTATCTGGGATGATAAAACCGGCTTCCCCTACGCAACGCACCATGGACTTGATAATTGGAAATGCCAAAAATTGGGGCCACAATACCTATACAATTTTGATGGAGCATTATGAACAAGGCCTGGAGACACTTCTGGGGGAACTTTCTAGCCTCCTTACCCCAGATTGGAAATCGGCCTTTGAGGTGGCGGTCCGATGGGCCAAACGGAATTTACCCCGCCTCACACAGGAGGTTATTGACCATGCGGAGGCTATGGTCACAGCCCGTCTTGACACCACAGACCAGGCTCAGGCCCCACGCCAACCTGTGGTCACTTTTCAGGCTCCTCAACAGGGGGTTGCAGCACAGGCCCCACAAACAGTGGCGGTCCAGGTGCAGACTTCACAAGCAGTCCAGGTGACCCCACAAGCCCCTCAACAGACCACCACAGTGGTAGAATCCCAGCAGCCTCAACGTGATGTCTCTCCCAAAGAGCGCAGGGAGACACGCGGTAGGACTAGGGGTATAGTTTCATTGGAGGATGATGTTCCTCAGGACAGGGTGATTGAGGAGGTGCAGCAGCAGGACGTGAACCTTGATTCCCCTCAGTTCACCTCTACGCCCCAAAGTGGAGGGGACCTTTTCGAGTCAGTTCAGGGAACCAGTACCTCCAGACAAGTGGTAGCTGAGATACATAGTTTGAATCCCATGGACTCCAACTTTCTTGACGACCTGGTCACCCGCCTGGCCACTCCAGAGCCACAACAATTTAGTGTTTTTACACATTCCATCACGCAGAGAAAACTCACTGATTGGAATTTGGTGGCTGAAAAGAAGGTCCTCATCATAGGTGACTCGAACCTTTCTAGGTTTCCACCATTTGACAACAAAGACCTGCAAGTGGAGAGCTTCCCAGGCGCACATTTCCGCCACGCACAGGCCTTGATGGAAAAAACAGTTCCACCAGCGGACCTCGTGGTTGAGAAGATTGTGCTATCTTTTGGCCTGAATGGGAGAGGGAACAAAACAGAAACAACAGTGAAAAACTTGCAGGCAGCCATTAGAGCCACAAGGAAGAAATTTGCTTACGCAGATATTTGGATCCCCATTGTCAATTTCTCTTTGGAGCTTCCGGAGGAGGAACAAGAGAACCTTAGGGATCTCAATGATCACATTGGGAGGAATATGTCATATATTCCTCCCCTGCCAGAGGAGGATTTCGTCACAGAGGTAGACGATGTACATTGGACACCGGGGACAGCCCAGGCTATCTTTGATCATTGGATCAACTTTTTAAACTCCAGATCCCCCTGAATCTGGAACAGGAGGGGGAGGATGAATCTGGGGCTCATGATGTGATCGTGTTGGCAAAGAACTTTATTCTTACCAGATCACAATCTAATCTTTTGAGCAAGGGTTTGTCCTTCATTCCAACTGTAGACATAGGCCGAGATCAAAAAATACAATTTCAATTGGATATTCAAAATTATCATCGAAAAATTAAATTAGCTGATTATTTTAAAAATTCCGGGCAAAGACAACAACTGCCCTTTGTGGGACCGTCGGAATGGATGCCTCCACTTGAAAATTTGTCCCCTGAAGTACGTAATCTGATTAAAGAAGATTTAAAATCAATTAAAAAACATTCCAAATTCATAGAAGAAAAATCAAATATTTCATTAGGTGAAATTCATGCACTGAGAGAACTTAAAAGTATGAAATATATAGTCATTAAGCCGGCAGACAAAGGTTCAGCCGTGGTCATTTTGAGCAGGGACCAATATATTATGGAGGTGGAACGGCAATTAAAAGACAAAGAATATTACAAAGAATTGGATAGACCGATGTATAGTGATACTATTCCTATTGTTGCGGAGATTATAAATTCATTAAAACAAAATAAGTTCATTAATTCAAAACAAAGATTATATTTGATTGGAAAATCTCAACCTAGACAACGATTATTTTATATCCTGCCGAAAATCCACAAAGAACCCGAAAAGTGGACGGTTCCATTTGAGGTTCCCCCTGGGAGGCCAATCGTATCAGATTGCGGGAGCGAGACCTATCAGACGGCGGAATTTTTAGATTACTATTTAAATCCTTTATCCACTAAACATCCGGCCTACGTCAGGGATACTTACCATTTCATTCAAATTGTCAAAGCTTTGAGGATTCCAGAAGATTTCCTGTTCTTTTCAATGGACGTAAATAGCCTTTACACAAACATCCCAATCCAAGCAGGGATTGATTGTGTAAAAGATATTTTCCAAAAATTTCCAGACCCAAAACGCCCAGATGAGGAACTCCTAAAATTATTAGAAATAAATTTAACCCGTAATGATTTTTTGTTTAATGAAAAATATTACTTACAAATAAAAGGGACGGCCATGGGCAAAAAGTTTGCCCCCGCCTACGCCAATATTTTTATGGCAAATTGGGAACGGGAAGTTTTCTTAAAATTAAAGAAAAAGCCAGTACATTACCTACGATATCTGGATGATATATGGGGGATCTGGATTGGACCGGAGGAAGAATTTCAGGAATTTGTGGATACCCTGAACTCCCATGATCCTTCAATAAAATTACAAACCACAATTAGTAGGCAGTCCATTGATTTTTTAGATACCACTGTGTATAAAGGACCTGAGTTCCCAACAAACCACCAATTAGACATCAAAGTATTTTTCAAAAAAACAGATACTCATTCACTCCTACACAAAAAAAGCTTTCATCCAATGCATACATTCAGAGGAATTGTGAAATCACAATTGTTAAGATTTAAACGTATTTGCACGACAGCGGGAGGTTTTAAGGAGGCAGTAAAGGCCTTATTTACAGCCTTACTTAAACGAGGGTACTCTAGGTCCTTTCTTAGACACTCTCTTAGGACTTTTCAGGAGAGTAAGATTAAGGAAGATGGTAATTTGATCCCACTAATCACTACGTTTTCAACTGGGAGCAGATTGCTCAATGGTAAACTTAAAGATAATTATGACAAATTCATGGGCCCAACAGGAATCATCCCAAATTCCAGAGTGATTTCTGCATATAAACGGAATAAAAATCTGGCAGATCACTTAGTTAGGGCCAAATTACCTTCTTTGAGTGTTACAAAACCTCGATCGGTTGATAATCAGTTCATGAGCTTAAAGTTTATTAAAAATAGTTATAACGGGACTGTAATTAGAGTCAAACAAAGACTCAGTCTTAGATCCAGCAATTGTGTGTACGTCATTTTTTGTACTAAATGTACATTAAAATATGTGGGAGAAACCAAAAATAATTTGTCCACACGTATGTCCCAACATCGTTATAACATTCGTCACAAAAAAGAAAGGGACACTCTTTTAGTTAAACATTTTCTATCACATGGCTTGGCTTCATTCAGGTTTGCAGGGATTCAAATGAATATTTATTGGACTGATCAAGAACGGAAAAGCATGGAGAGATATTGGATCTACACACTTGGGACCAAGGAACCACATGGGTTAAATTTAAAGAACAATTAAAATTTGGGAATTTTTAAGTTTTAAATTGATTAGGCCCAATTTTTGCCCCAATTATAGATTTAATTTTATCTCTTAGTCCAATTATTGTTCGGAATTTAGCCCTAATTTGAATTATATCCCTAATTCTAATTTTCTTGCTTGATTCGGCCTTAACCCTAATTTTATTCCTAACCCTAATTATTGCTAATCTAACCTTTACCTATATTCTAACCCCAACCCTAACCCTAACCCCAATCCTAACCCCAACCCCCAACCCAAACCCTAACCCCAACCCCAACCCTAACCCTAACCCTAACCCCAACCCTAACCCTAACCCTAACCCCAACCCTAACCCCAACCCCAACCCCAACCCTAACCCTAACCCCAACCCTAACCCTAACCCCAACCCCAACCCTAACCCCAACCCTAACCCCCAACCCTAACCCTAACCCCCAACCCTAACCCTAACCCCAACCCCAACCCTAACCCTAACCCTAACCCAACCCTAACCCCCAACCCTAACCCTAACCCCAACCCCAACCCTAACCCTAATCCTAACCCTAATTGTAACCCTAACCCTAAGTGTATCCCTACCCCTAACTGTAACCCTAACCCTAACCTTATGTGTTTCCCTAACCCTAACCCTAACCATAGTCTTAACCTTAATTTTATAATAAAATCAATAATTTTTATATTAAAAACATATTAAACATATTAAAAACAATATTTATATATCAATTCATATGTATACTTATTATTAAACATAAAAACGGGGAGGTATGTATACATTTCATAGGGGCAGATTAGAGTTTTAAGGAATTGACACAGTTGCAACAAAACTAAAACTCAGAAACAGTGGAAAGACAAAGGGGGCGTGGTCTAGCCATCTATATAAAGGGAAGAGGCCAGAGCAGCCCTCAGACCAAGCTTCACTGAATGCCAGCACTACAGCCAGCCAGCCATTCATTTTTTCTCATTTATTTTAATTGTGCCTTGCCTGAGGAAGGCCCACACAGGGCCGAAACGTCGCGATACGGCACAAATTCGTATAAACATTAAAAAATCTTGAAAAACATATAAAAAACATATAAAAAAATACTTATTTCATTTTATTTCTTTTATTTCATTTTATTTCATTGGAAATCCTTTCGTAAGAAAGCGCCCTTAGTTGTTTATTATTAAAAAAAATATATAAATACAAATACATAACTAATTAAATAACGCAACAACAACTAATCATGGCCCATAGGGCTTATGAGGATGAGGACGATGATTGGACGGTGGTCCGCTATGGCCGGAGGGGCCGGCGGGACCGCCGATCCAGATGGGACCAGGGGTACGGGAGGTCCACTTCGTGGAAGGACCGTGCACCCCCCTACTTCAATAGGAGAAGGGATTCAACTCCCTACCCTAACCGGCCAGCGCCTCCACGTTGGCCCTCTCGTTACAACGGTCCCCAATCACGCTCCTATGCCGCGGTTGTACGTCAGGATTACCGTCGGCCCGCCCGTAGATGGAGATCTCCGCGGGATGGAGGGCCAGAGGTTAGACGACAGCCAGCCACTCCCCAGTTTGGGAGGTTGGTCCGCAAGTTCCATGCAGTGGTGAAAAATGTCCACCACTTGCAGAACGTTGCCATGAAGCCTGGAAAACCGGAGCCCCGCACCATCTCTAGGATGGTGGAAATGTTATCTGGGATGATAAAACCGGCTTCCCCTACGCAACGCACCATGGACTTGATAATTGGAAATGCCAAAAATTGGGGCCACAATACCTATACAATTTTGATGGAGCATTATGAACAAGGCCTGGAGACACTTCTGGGGGAACTTTCTAGCCTCCTTACCCCAGATTGGAAATCGGCCTTTGAGGTGGCGGTCCGATGGGCCAAACGGAATTTACCCCGCCTCACACAGGAGGTTATTGACCATGCGGAGGCTATGGTCACAGCCCGTCTTGACACCACAGACCAGGCTCAGGCCCCACGCCAACCTGTGGTCACTTTTCAGGCTCCTCAACAGGGGGTTGCAGCACAGGCCCCACAAACAGTGGCGGTCCAGGTGCAGACTTCACAAGCAGTCCAGGTGACCCCACAAGCCCCTCAACAGACCACCACAGTGGTAGAATCCCAGCAGCCTCAACGTGATGTCTCTCCCAAAGAGCGCAGGGAGACACGCGGTAGGACTAGGGGTATAGTTTCATTGGAGGATGATGTTCCTCAGGACAGGGTGATTGAGGAGGTGCAGCAGCAGGACGTGAACCTTGATTCCCCTCAGTTCACCTCTACGCCCCAAAGTGGAGGGGACCTTTTCGAGTCAGTTCAGGGAACCAGTACCTCCAGACAAGTGGTAGCTGAGATACATAGTTTGAATCCCATGGACTCCAACTTTCTTGACGACCTGGTCACCCGCCTGGCCACTCCAGAGCCACAACAATTTAGTGTTTTTACACATTCCATCACGCAGAGAAAACTCACTGATTGGAATTTGGTGGCTGAAAAGAAGGTCCTCATCATAGGTGACTCGAACCTTTCTAGGTTTCCACCATTTGACAACAAAGACCTGCAAGTGGAGAGCTTCCCAGGCGCACATTTCCGCCACGCACAGGCCTTGATGGAAAAAACAGTTCCACCAGCGGACCTCGTGGTTGAGAAGATTGTGCTATCTTTTGGCCTGAATGGGAGAGGGAACAAAACAGAAACAACAGTGAAAAACTTGCAGGCAGCCATTAGAGCCACAAGGAAGAAATTTGCTTACGCAGATATTTGGATCCCCATTGTCAATTTCTCTTTGGAGCTTCCGGAGGAGGAACAAGAGAACCTTAGGGATCTCAATGATCACATTGGGAGGAATATGTCATATATTCCTCCCCTGCCAGAGGAGGATTTCGTCACAGAGGTAGACGATGTACATTGGACACCGGGGACAGCCCAGGCTATCTTTGATCATTGGATCAACTTTTTAAACTCCAGATCCCCCTGAATCTGGAACAGGAGGGGGAGGATGAATCTGGGGCTCATGATGTGATCGTGTTGGCAAAGAACTTTATTCTTACCAGATCACAATCTAATCTTTTGAGCAAGGGTTTGTCCTTCATTCCAACTGTAGACATAGGCCGAGATCAAAAAATACAATTTCAATTGGATATTCAAAATTATCATCGAAAAATTAAATTAGCTGATTATTTTAAAAATTCCGGGCAAAGACAACAACTGCCCTTTGTGGGACCGTCGGAATGGATGCCTCCACTTGAAAATTTGTCCCCTGAAGTACGTAATCTGATTAAAGAAGATTTAAAATCAATTAAAAAACATTCCAAATTCATAGAAGAAAAATCAAATATTTCATTAGGTGAAATTCATGCACTGAGAGAACTTAAAAGTATGAAATATATAGTCATTAAGCCGGCAGACAAAGGTTCAGCCGTGGTCATTTTGAGCAGGGACCAATATATTATGGAGGTGGAACGGCAATTAAAAGACAAAGAATATTACAAAGAATTGGATAGACCGATGTATAGTGATACTATTCCTATTGTTGCGGAGATTATAAATTCATTAAAACAAAATAAGTTCATTAATTCAAAACAAAGATTATATTTGATTGGAAAATCTCAACCTAGACAACGATTATTTTATATCCTGCCGAAAATCCACAAAGAACCCGAAAAGTGGACGGTTCCATTTGAGGTTCCCCCTGGGAGGCCAATCGTATCAGATTGCGGGAGCGAGACCTATCAGACGGCGGAATTTTTAGATTACTATTTAAATCCTTTATCCACTAAACATCCGGCCTACGTCAGGGATACTTACCATTTCATTCAAATTGTCAAAGCTTTGAGGATTCCAGAAGATTTCCTGTTCTTTTCAATGGACGTAAATAGCCTTTACACAAACATCCCAATCCAAGCAGGGATTGATTGTGTAAAAGATATTTTCCAAAAATTTCCAGACCCAAAACGCCCAGATGAGGAACTCCTAAAATTATTAGAAATAAATTTAACCCGTAATGATTTTTTGTTTAATGAAAAATATTACTTACAAATAAAAGGGACGGCCATGGGCAAAAAGTTTGCCCCCGCCTACGCCAATATTTTTATGGCAAATTGGGAACGGGAAGTTTTCTTAAAATTAAAGAAAAAGCCAGTACATTACCTACGATATCTGGATGATATATGGGGGATCTGGATTGGACCGGAGGAAGAATTTCAGGAATTTGTGGATACCCTGAACTCCCATGATCCTTCAATAAAATTACAAACCACAATTAGTAGGCAGTCCATTGATTTTTTAGATACCACTGTGTATAAAGGACCTGAGTTCCCAACAAACCACCAATTAGACATCAAAGTATTTTTCAAAAAAACAGATACTCATTCACTCCTACACAAAAAAAGCTTTCATCCAATGCATACATTCAGAGGAATTGTGAAATCACAATTGTTAAGATTTAAACGTATTTGCACGACAGCGGGAGGTTTTAAGGAGGCAGTAAAGGCCTTATTTACAGCCTTACTTAAACGAGGGTACTCTAGGTCCTTTCTTAGACACTCTCTTAGGACTTTTCAGGAGAGTAAGATTAAGGAAGATGGTAATTTGATCCCACTAATCACTACGTTTTCAACTGGGAGCAGATTGCTCAATGGTAAACTTAAAGATAATTATGACAAATTCATGGGCCCAACAGGAATCATCCCAAATTCCAGAGTGATTTCTGCATATAAACGGAATAAAAATCTGGCAGATCACTTAGTTAGGGCCAAATTACCTTCTTTGAGTGTTACAAAACCTCGATCGGTTGATAATCAGTTCATGAGCTTAAAGTTTATTAAAAATAGTTATAACGGGACTGTAATTAGAGTCAAACAAAGACTCAGTCTTAGATCCAGCAATTGTGTGTACGTCATTTTTTGTACTAAATGTACATTAAAATATGTGGGAGAAACCAAAAATAATTTGTCCACACGTATGTCCCAACATCGTTATAACATTCGTCACAAAAAAGAAAGGGACACTCTTTTAGTTAAACATTTTCTATCACATGGCTTGGCTTCATTCAGGTTTGCAGGGATTCAAATGAATATTTATTGGACTGATCAAGAACGGAAAAGCATGGAGAGATATTGGATCTACACACTTGGGACCAAGGAACCACATGGGTTAAATTTAAAGAACAATTAAAATTTGGGAATTTTTAAGTTTTAAATTGATTAGGCCCAATTTTTGCCCCAATTATAGATTTAATTTTATCTCTTAGTCCAATTATTGTTCGGAATTTAGCCCTAATTTGAATTATATCCCTAATTCTAATTTTCTTGCTTGATTCGGCCTTAACCCTAATTTTATTCCTAACCCTAATTATTGCTAATCTAACCTTTACCTATATTCTAACCCCAACCCTAACCCTAACCCCAATCCTAACCCCAACCCCCAACCCAAACCCTAACCCCAACCCCAACCCTAACCCTAACCCTAACCCCAACCCTAACCCTAACCCTAACCCCAACCCTAACCCCAACCCCAACCCCAACCCTAACCCTAACCCCAACCCTAACCCTAACCCCAACCCCAACCCTAACCCCAACCCTAACCCCCAACCCTAACCCTAACCCCCAACCCTAACCCTAACCCCAACCCCAACCCTAACCCTAACCCTAACCCAACCCTAACCCCCAACCCTAACCCTAACCCCAACCCCAACCCTAACCCTAATCCTAACCCTAATTGTAACCCTAACCCTAAGTGTATCCCTACCCCTAACTGTAACCCTAACCCTAACCTTATGTGTTTCCCTAACCCTAACCCTAACCATAGTCTTAACCTTAATTTTATAATAAAATCAATAATTTTTATATTAAAAACATATTAAACATATTAAAAACAATATTTATATATCAATTCATATGTATACTTATTATTAAACATAAAAACGGGGAGGTATGTATACATTTCATAGGGGCAGATTAGAGTTTTAAGGAATTGACACAGTTGCAACAAAACTAAAACTCAGAAACAGTGGAAAGACAAAGGGGGCGTGGTCTAGCCATCTATATAAAGGGAAGAGGCCAGAGCAGCCCTCAGACCAAGCTTCACTGAATGCCAGCACTACAGCCAGCCAGCCATTCATTTTTTCTCATTTATTTTAATTGTGCCTTGCCTGAGGAAGGCCCACACAGGGCCGAAACGTCGCGATACGGCACAAATTCGTATAAACATTAAAAAATCTTGAAAAACATATAAAAAACATATAAAAAAATACTTATTTCATTTTATTTCTTTTATTTCATTTTATTTCATTGGAAATCCTTTCGTAAGAAAGCGCCCTTAGTTGTTTATTATTAAAAAAAATATATAAATACAAATACATAACTAATTAAATAACGCAACAACAACTAATCATGGCCTATAGGGCTTATGAGGATGAGGATGATGATTGGACGGTGGTCCGCTACGGCCGGAGGGGCCGGCGGGACCGCCGATCCAGATGGGACCAGGGGTACGGGAGGTCCACTTCGGGGAAGGACCGTGCACCCCCCTACTTCAATAGGAGAAGGGATTCAACTCCCTACCCTAACCGGCCAGCGCCTCCACGTTGGCCCTCTCGTTACAACGGTCCCCAATCACGCTCCTATGCCGCGGTTGTACGTCAGGATTACCGTCGGCCCGCCCGTAGATGGAGATCTCCGCGGGATGGAGGGCCAGAGGTTAGACGACAGCCAGCCACTCCCCAGTTTGGGAGGTTGGTCCGCAAGTTCCATGCAGTGGTGAAAAATGTCCACCACTTGCAGAACGTTGCCATGAAGCCTGGAAAACCGGAGCCCCGCACCATCTCTAGGATGGTGGAAATGTTATCTGGGATGATAAAACCGGCTTCCCCTACGCAACGCACCATGGACTTGATAATTGGAAATGCCAAAAATTGGGGCCACAATACCTATACAATTTTGATGGAGCATTATGAACAAGGCCTGGAGACACTTCTGGGGGAACTTTCTAGCCTCCTTACCCCAGATTGGAAATCGGCCTTTGAGGTGGCGGTCCGATGGGCCAAACGGAATTTACCCCGCCTCACACAGGAGGTTATTGACCATGCGGAGGCTATGGTCACAGCCCGTCTTGACACCACAGACCAGGCTCAGGCCCCACGCCAACCTGTGGTCACTTTTCAGGCTCCTCAACAGGGGGTTGCAGCACAGGCCCCACAAACAGTGGCGGTCCAGGTGCAGACTTCACAAGCAGTCCAGGTGACCCCACAAGCCCCTCAACAGACCACCACAGTGGTAGAATCCCAGCAGCCTCAACGTGATGTCTCTCCCAAAGAGCGCAGGGAGACACGCGGTAGGACTAGGGGTATAGTTTCATTGGAGGATGATGTTCCTCAGGACAGGGTGATTGAGGAGGTGCAGCAGCAGGACGTGAACCTTGATTCCCCTCAGTTCACCTCTACGCCCCAAAGTGGAGGGGACCTTTTCGAGTCAGTTCAGGGAACCAGTACCTCCAGACAAGTGGTAGCTGAGATACATAGTTTGAATCCCATGGACTCCAACTTCCTTGACGACCTGGTCACCCGCCTGGCCACTCCAGAGCCACAACAATTTAGTGTTTTTACACATTCCATCACGCAGAGAAAACTCACTGATTGGAATTTGGTGGCTGAAAAGAAGGTCCTCATCATAGGTGACTCGAACCTTTCTAGGTTTCCACCATTTGACAACAAAGACCTGCAAGTGGAGAGCTTCCCAGGCGCACATTTCCGCCACGCACAGGCCTTGATGGAAAAAACAGTTCCACCAGCGGACCTCGTGGTTGAGAAGATTGTGCTATCTTTTGGCCTGAATGGGAGAGGGAACAAAACAGAAACAACAGTGAAAAACTTGCAGGCAGCCATTAGAGCCACAAGGAAGAAATTTGCTTACGCAGATATTTGGATCCCCATTGTCAATTTCTCTTTGGAGCTTCCGGAGGAGGAACAAGAGAACCTTAGGGATCTCAATGATCACATTGGGAGGAATATGTCATATATTCCTCCCCTGCCAGAGGAGGATTTCGTCACAGAGGTAGACGATGTACATTGGACACCGGGGACAGCCCAGGCTATCTTTGATCATTGGATCAACTTTTTAAACTCCAGATCCCCCTGAATCTGGAACAGGAGGGGGAGGATGAATCTGGGGCTCATGATGTGATCGTGTTGGCAAAGAACTTTATTCTTACCAGATCACAATCTAATCTTTTGAGCAAGGGTTTGTCCTTCATTCCAACTGTAGACATAGGCCGAGATCAAAAAATACAATTTCAATTGGATATTCAAAATTATCATCGAAAAATTAAATTAGCTGATTATTTTAAAAATTCCGGGCAAAGACAACAACTGCCCTTTGTGGGACCGTCGGAATGGATGCCTCCACTTGAAAATTTGTCCCCTGAAGTACGTAATCTGATTAAAGAAGATTTAAAATCAATTAAAAAACATTCCAAATTCATAGAAGAAAAATCAAATATTTCATTAGGTGAAATTCATGCACTGAGAGAACTTAAAAGTATGAAATATATAGTCATTAAGCCGGCAGACAAAGGTTCAGCCGTGGTCATTTTGAGCAGGGACCAATATATTATGGAGGTGGAACGGCAATTAAAAGACAAAGAATATTACAAAGAATTGGATAGACCGATGTATAGTGATACTATTCCTATTGTTGCGGAGATTATAAATTCATTAAAACAAAATAAGTTCATTAATTCAAAACAAAGATTATATTTGATTGGAAAATCTCAACCTAGACAACGATTATTTTATATCCTGCCGAAAATCCACAAAGAACCCGAAAAGTGGACGGTTCCATTTGAGGTTCCCCCTGGGAGGCCAATCGTATCAGATTGCGGGAGCGAGACCTATCAGACGGCGGAATTTTTAGATTACTATTTAAATCCTTTATCCACTAAACATCCGGCCTACGTCAGGGATACTTACCATTTCATTCAAATTGTCAAAGCTTTGAGGATTCCAGAAGATTTCCTGTTCTTTTCAATGGACGTAAATAGCCTTTACACAAACATCCCAATCCAAGCAGGGATTGATTGTGTAAAAGATATTTTCCAAAAATTTCCAGACCCAAAACGCCCAGATGAGGAACTCCTAAAATTATTAGAAATAAATTTAACCCGTAATGATTTTTTGTTTAATGAAAAATATTACTTACAAATAAAAGGGACGGCCATGGGCAAAAAGTTTGCCCCCGCCTACGCCAATATTTTTATGGCAAATTGGGAACGGGAAGTTTTCTTAAAATTAAAGAAAAAGCCAGTACATTACCTACGATATCTGGATGATATATGGGGGATCTGGATTGGACCGGAGGAAGAATTTCAGGAATTTGTGGATACCCTGAACTCCCATGATCCTTCAATAAAATTACAAACCACAATTAGTAGGCAGTCCATTGATTTTTTAGATACCACTGTGTATAAAGGACCTGAGTTCCCAACAAACCACCAATTAGACATCAAAGTATTTTTCAAAAAAACAGATACTCATTCACTCCTACACAAAAAAAGCTTTCATCCAATGCATACATTCAGAGGAATTGTGAAATCACAATTGTTAAGATTTAAACGTATTTGCACGACAGCGGGAGGTTTTAAGGAGGCAGTAAAGGCCTTATTTACAGCCTTACTTAAACGAGGGTACTCTAGGTCCTTTCTTAGACACTCTCTTAGGACTTTTCAGGAGAGTAAGATTAAGGAAGATGGTAATTTGATCCCACTAATCACTACGTTTTCAACTGGGAGCAGATTGCTCAATGGTAAACTTAAAGATAATTATGACAAATTCATGGGCCCAACAGGAATCATCCCAAATTCCAGAGTGATTTCTGCATATAAACGGAATAAAAATCTGGCAGATCACTTAGTTAGGGCCAAATTACCTTCTTTGAGTGTTACAAAACCTCGATCGGTTGATAATCAGTTCATGAGCTTAAAGTTTATTAAAAATAGTTATAACGGGACTGTAATTAGAGTCAAACAAAGACTCAGTCTTAGATCCAGCAATTGTGTGTACGTCATTTTTTGTACTAAATGTACATTAAAATATGTGGGAGAAACCAAAAATAATTTGTCCACACGTATGTCCCAACATCGTTATAACATTCGTCACAAAAAAGAAAGGGACACTCTTTTAGTTAAACATTTTCTATCACATGGCTTGGCTTCATTCAGGTTTGCAGGGATTCAAATGAATATTTATTGGACTGATCAAGAACGGAAAAGCATGGAGAGATATTGGATCTACACACTTGGGACCAAGGAACCACATGGGTTAAATTTAAAGAACAATTAAAATTTGGGAATTTTTAAGTTTTAAATTGATTAGGCCCAATTTTTGCCCCAATTATAGATTTAATTTTATCTCTTAGTCCAATTATTGTTCGGAATTTAGCCCTAATTTGAATTATATCCCTAATTCT
>CAMQGK010000474.1:45000-127500 GCA_947000775.1 Pterois miles
CAGAGATACGAACATCGGGATTGGTAAATCTCGCGATATCTCGAGAACGAAAAGTCGTAGAGACTCGCGGTAAAGACCAGCCTTCTCAGCGCCCCTGAAAACCCCCTAGTAGAACTTGGTCCCGACTCTCTACGACCTTCCGTTCCCGAGATACAGAATTGGGTAGGGGTACCCGATTGAGTTTTTATCCCCTTTACCTAACCCTAACCCTAACCCTAACCCTAACCCTAACCCCTAACCCTAACCCTAACCCTAACCCTAACCCTAACCCCTAACCCTAACCCTAACCCTAACCCTAACCCTAAACCCTAACCCTAACCCTAACCCTAACCCTAACCCTAACCCCTAACCCTAACCCTAACCCTAACCCTAACCCTAACCCAACCCTAACCCTAACCCTAACCCTAACCCTAACCCTAACCCTACTCTAACCCTAACCCCAACCTTTACCCTTACCCCTACCCTGACCCTAACCATTACCCTTACCCTAACCCCAACCCCAACCCTCACCCTACCCTCACCCCAACCCTAACCCTAATTCCACTGGTGTACTACTACTCGCCTACCTAATCCCATCCCTCCTCCCTACCCAACCAACCTCCCCCACCCTACCCCACCCAACCCACCACCCACCCACCCTGACCTAACCCCACCCAACCACCCTCCCCTGGCCCCCCCCCCCCCCCTCCCCTCCCTCCCTCCCCCCCCAACCCGCCCTCCCCCCTCCCCTAACCCTAACCCCCATCCTACCCTACCCCAACCCCACCCCTACCCTACCCTACCCTACCCCACCCTACCCTAACCCTAACCCCCCCTGCTCTAACCCTACCCCCAAACCAACCCCACCCTGGCCCCTACCCCACCCCAACCCTCACCCGAACCCTAACCCTAACCCTAACCCCTAACCCTAACCCTAACCCCCAACCCTAACCCCTCAAGCCCTAACCCTTACCCTAACCCCTAACCCTAACCCCCAATCCTAACCCTAACCCCAACCCCAACCCTAACCCCAACCCCCGCCCCCCACCCCTACCCTTACCTACCCCAACCCTAACCCTACCCTCCCTACCCCACCCTAACCCTCACCCCCTAACCCTAACCCCAACCCCTAACCCTAACCCTACCCCCACCTTCCCTCCCTGCCGCCCCTGCCCCTGCCTGCCCCGTGCCTCCTTTTCCCTTTCCCCCCCCCCGCGGTGTCGTTCTTTTGTTGTCTTTTTTTGTTTTTTGTTTTTTTTTTCTGTGTTTCGCTTTTCTTTTCTCGGGCCTTTTTGCTGCTTTCCCCGGGGCCTGCTGCTGCCGGCTTGATTCCTTTTCCCTCCCTTTTTTTCCCTTCTCTTTCCTGCTGCTTTGGTTTGGTTTTGCCCGTTGGGGCCCGCTGGCCCTTGCCTTTTTCTCTTTTTGCTTTGTGTGTTTTTGTGGCGTTTGTTTTGTGTTTCCCCCCCCCCCCCCCCTTCTCCCCCTTCCCTTCCCGGTCCCCCCCCTGGCCGCTCCTGCCGGGTCTGGGCTGGGGGGGGGGGGGTGGCGGCTCCCTCCCCCCCGCCCGGCCCTCGGGGGGGATTGCCTTTTTGCCTTTCTCTCTTCCTGCCTTTGGGTGTGTGTTTTTTTTGCTTTCTGGGGTGTGTCGGCCTCGTTGCCTCGTCCCCCCTTGGGCGGGGCCGCCGCCCCCGCCCGGGCGGGCTCCCTGCGCCCCCTCCTGTCCAGGGCTTCCATCCTGACGGTGACGTCTCTGCTCACTGGTCCCCAGTTAGGGTCCTGGTCTTCACCCCCTGTATGAGCGGGGATCCCTCCCCGGCCCCACGGGGGGGGGGGGCTTCTTCCCCCCCCCTTTTTCCCTTTCCCTTTTTTTTTTTTTTCCCCCCTTTTTACCCCCCCCACCCCAATATTTTTTTCCCCCCCCCCACCACCACAGGAGGAGAAGGGGGGAGAAAAAAAAAAAAAAACCCACAATTCCAAACCCAAAAACCCTAACCCCAACCCTAACCCCCAACCCTAACCCTAACCCCCAACCCTAACCCTAACCCCAACCCCAACCCTAACCCTAACCCTAACCCAACCCTAACCCCCAACCCTAACCCTAACCCCAACCCCAACCCTAACCCTAATCCTAACCCTAATTGTAACCCTAACCCTAAGTGTATCCCTACCCCTAACTGTAACCCTAACCCTAACCTTATGTGTTTCCCTAACCCTAACCCTAACCATAGTCTTAACCTTAATTTTATAATAAAATCAATAATTTTTATATTAAAAACATATTAAACATATTAAAAACAATATTTATATATCAATTCATATGTATACTTATTATTAAACATAAAAACGGGGAGGTATGTATACATTTCATAGGGGCAGATTAGAGTTTTAAGGAATTGACACAGTTGCAACAAAACTAAAACTCAGAAACAGTGGAAAGACAAAGGGGGCGTGGTCTAGCCATCTATATAAAGGGAAGAGGCCAGAGCAGCCCTCAGACCAAGCTTCACTGAATGCCAGCACTACAGCCAGCCAGCCATTCATTTTTTCTCATTTATTTTAATTGTGCCTTGCCTGAGGAAGGCCCACACAGGGCCGAAACGTCGCGATACGGCACAAATTCGTATAAACATTAAAAAATCTTGAAAAACATATAAAAAACATATAAAAAAATACTTATTTCATTTTATTTCTTTTATTTCATTTTATTTCATTGGAAATCCTTTCGTAAGAAAGCGCCCTTAGTTGTTTATTATTAAAAAAAATATATAAATACAAATACATAACTAATTAAATAACGCAACAACAACTAATCATGGCCTATAGGGCTTATGAGGATGAGGATGATGATTGGACGGTGGTCCGCTACGGCCGGAGGGGCCGGCGGGACCGCCGATCCAGATGGGACCAGGGGTACGGGAGGTCCACTTCGGGGAAGGACCGTGCACCCCCCTACTTCAATAGGAGAAGGGATTCAACTCCCTACCCTAACCGGCCAGCGCCTCCACGTTGGCCCTCTCGTTACAACGGTCCCCAATCACGCTCCTATGCCGCGGTTGTACGTCAGGATTACCGTCGGCCCGCCCGTAGATGGAGATCTCCGCGGGATGGAGGGCCAGAGGTTAGACGACAGCCAGCCACTCCCCAGTTTGGGAGGTTGGTCCGCAAGTTCCATGCAGTGGTGAAAAATGTCCACCACTTGCAGAACGTTGCCATGAAGCCTGGAAAACCGGAGCCCCGCACCATCTCTAGGATGGTGGAAATGTTATCTGGGATGATAAAACCGGCTTCCCCTACGCAACGCACCATGGACTTGATAATTGGAAATGCCAAAAATTGGGGCCACAATACCTATACAATTTTGATGGAGCATTATGAACAAGGCCTGGAGACACTTCTGGGGGAACTTTCTAGCCTCCTTACCCCAGATTGGAAATCGGCCTTTGAGGTGGCGGTCCGATGGGCCAAACGGAATTTACCCCGCCTCACACAGGAGGTTATTGACCATGCGGAGGCTATGGTCACAGCCCGTCTTGACACCACAGACCAGGCTCAGGCCCCACGCCAACCTGTGGTCACTTTTCAGGCTCCTCAACAGGGGGTTGCAGCACAGGCCCCACAAACAGTGGCGGTCCAGGTGCAGACTTCACAAGCAGTCCAGGTGACCCCACAAGCCCCTCAACAGACCACCACAGTGGTAGAATCCCAGCAGCCTCAACGTGATGTCTCTCCCAAAGAGCGCAGGGAGACACGCGGTAGGACTAGGGGTATAGTTTCATTGGAGGATGATGTTCCTCAGGACAGGGTGATTGAGGAGGTGCAGCAGCAGGACGTGAACCTTGATTCCCCTCAGTTCACCTCTACGCCCCAAAGTGGAGGGGACCTTTTCGAGTCAGTTCAGGGAACCAGTACCTCCAGACAAGTGGTAGCTGAGATACATAGTTTGAATCCCATGGACTCCAACTTTCTTGACGACCTGGTCACCCGCCTGGCCACTCCAGAGCCACAACAATTTAGTGTTTTTACACATTCCATCACGCAGAGAAAACTCACTGATTGGAATTTGGTGGCTGAAAAGAAGGTCCTCATCATAGGTGACTCGAACCTTTCTAGGTTTCCACCATTTGACAACAAAGACCTGCAAGTGGAGAGCTTCCCAGGCGCACATTTCCGCCACGCACAGGCCTTGATGGAAAAAACAGTTCCACCAGCGGACCTCGTGGTTGAGAAGATTGTGCTATCTTTTGGCCTGAATGGGAGAGGGAACAAAACAGAAACAACAGTGAAAAACTTGCAGGCAGCCATTAGAGCCACAAGGAAGAAATTTGCTTACGCAGATATTTGGATCCCCATTGTCAATTTCTCTTTGGAGCTTCCGGAGGAGGAACAAGAGAACCTTAGGGATCTCAATGATCACATTGGGAGGAATATGTCATATATTCCTCCCCTGCCAGAGGAGGATTTCGTCACAGAGGTAGACGATGTACATTGGACACCGGGGACAGCCCAGGCTATCTTTGATCATTGGATCAACTTTTTAAACTCCAGATCCCCCTGAATCTGGAACAGGAGGGGGAGGATGAATCTGGGGCTCATGATGTGATCGTGTTGGCAAAGAACTTTATTCTTACCAGATCACAATCTAATCTTTTGAGCAAGGGTTTGTCCTTCATTCCAACTGTAGACATAGGCCGAGATCAAAAAATACAATTTCAATTGGATATTCAAAATTATCATCGAAAAATTAAATTAGCTGATTATTTTAAAAATTCCGGGCAAAGACAACAACTGCCCTTTGTGGGACCGTCGGAATGGATGCCTCCACTTGAAAATTTGTCCCCTGAAGTACGTAATCTGATTAAAGAAGATTTAAAATCAATTAAAAAACATTCCAAATTCATAGAAGAAAAATCAAATATTTCATTAGGTGAAATTCATGCACTGAGAGAACTTAAAAGTATGAAATATATAGTCATTAAGCCGGCAGACAAAGGTTCAGCCGTGGTCATTTTGAGCAGGGACCAATATATTATGGAGGTGGAACGGCAATTAAAAGACAAAGAATATTACAAAGAATTGGATAGACCGATGTATAGTGATACTATTCCTATTGTTGCGGAGATTATAAATTCATTAAAACAAAATAAGTTCATTAATTCAAAACAAAGATTATATTTGATTGGAAAATCTCAACCTAGACAACGATTATTTTATATCCTGCCGAAAATCCACAAAGAACCCGAAAAGTGGACGGTTCCATTTGAGGTTCCCCCTGGGAGGCCAATCGTATCAGATTGCGGGAGCGAGACCTATCAGACGGCGGAATTTTTAGATTACTATTTAAATCCTTTATCCACTAAACATCCGGCCTACGTCAGGGATACTTACCATTTCATTCAAATTGTCAAAGCTTTGAGGATTCCAGAAGATTTCCTGTTCTTTTCAATGGACGTAAATAGCCTTTACACAAACATCCCAATCCAAGCAGGGATTGATTGTGTAAAAGATATTTTCCAAAAATTTCCAGACCCAAAACGCCCAGATGAGGAACTCCTAAAATTATTAGAAATAAATTTAACCCGTAATGATTTTTTGTTTAATGAAAAATATTACTTACAAATAAAAGGGACGGCCATGGGCAAAAAGTTTGCCCCCGCCTACGCCAATATTTTTATGGCAAATTGGGAACGGGAAGTTTTCTTAAAATTAAAGAAAAAGCCAGTACATTACCTACGATATCTGGATGATATATGGGGGATCTGGATTGGACCGGAGGAAGAATTTCAGGAATTTGTGGATACCCTGAACTCCCATGATCCTTCAATAAAATTACAAACCACAATTAGTAGGCAGTCCATTGATTTTTTAGATACCACTGTGTATAAAGGACCTGAGTTCCCAACAAACCACCAATTAGACATCAAAGTATTTTTCAAAAAAACAGATACTCATTCACTCCTACACAAAAAAAGCTTTCATCCAATGCATACATTCAGAGGAATTGTGAAATCACAATTGTTAAGATTTAAACGTATTTGCACGACAGCGGGAGGTTTTAAGGAGGCAGTAAAGGCCTTATTTACAGCCTTACTTAAACGAGGGTACTCTAGGTCCTTTCTTAGACACTCTCTTAGGACTTTTCAGGAGAGTAAGATTAAGGAAGATGGTAATTTGATCCCACTAATCACTACGTTTTCAACTGGGAGCAGATTGCTCAATGGTAAACTTAAAGATAATTATGACAAATTCATGGGCCCAACAGGAATCATCCCAAATTCCAGAGTGATTTCTGCATATAAACGGAATAAAAATCTGGCAGATCACTTAGTTAGGGCCAAATTACCTTCTTTGAGTGTTACAAAACCTCGATCGGTTGATAATCAGTTCATGAGCTTAAAGTTTATTAAAAATAGTTATAACGGGACTGTAATTAGAGTCAAACAAAGACTCAGTCTTAGATCCAGCAATTGTGTGTACGTCATTTTTTGTACTAAATGTACATTAAAATATGTGGGAGAAACCAAAAATAATTTGTCCACACGTATGTCCCAACATCGTTATAACATTCGTCACAAAAAAGAAAGGGACACTCTTTTAGTTAAACATTTTCTATCACATGGCTTGGCTTCATTCAGGTTTGCAGGGATTCAAATGAATATTTATTGGACTGATCAAGAACGGAAAAGCATGGAGAGATATTGGATCTACACACTTGGGACCAAGGAACCACATGGGTTAAATTTAAAGAACAATTAAAATTTGGGAATTTTTAAGTTTTAAATTGATTAGGCCCAATTTTTGCCCCAATTATAGATTTAATTTTATCTCTTAGTCCAATTATTGTTCGGAATTTAGCCCTAATTTGAATTATATCCCTAATTCTAATTTTCTTGCTTGATTCGGCCTTAACCCTAATTTTATTCCTAACCCTAATTATTGCTAATCTAACCTTTACCTATATTCTAACCCCAACCCTAACCCTAACCCCAATCCTAACCCCAACCCCCAACCCAAACCCTAACCCCAACCCCAACCCTAACCCTAACCCTAACCCCAACCCTAACCCTAACCCTAACCCCAACCCTAACCCCAACCCCAACCCCAACCCTAACCCTAACCCCAACCCTAACCCTAACCCCAACCCCAACCCTAACCCCAACCCTAACCCCCAACCCTAACCCTAACCCCCAACCCTAACCCTAACCCCAACCCCAACCCTAACCCTAACCCTAACCCAACCCTAACCCCCAACCCTAACCCTAACCCCAACCCCAACCCTAACCCTAATCCTAACCCTAATTGTAACCCTAACCCTAAGTGTATCCCTACCCCTAACTGTAACCCTAACCCTAACCTTATGTGTTTCCCTAACCCTAACCCTAACCATAGTCTTAACCTTAATTTTATAATAAAATCAATAATTTTTATATTAAAAACATATTAAACATATTAAAAACAATATTTATATATCAATTCATATGTATACTTATTATTAAACATAAAAACGGGGAGGTATGTATACATTTCATAGGGGCAGATTAGAGTTTTAAGGAATTGACACAGTTGCAACAAAACTAAAACTCAGAAACAGTGGAAAGACAAAGGGGGCGTGGTCTAGCCATCTATATAAAGGGAAGAGGCCAGAGCAGCCCTCAGACCAAGCTTCACTGAATGCCAGCACTACAGCCAGCCAGCCATTCATTTTTTCTCATTTATTTTAATTGTGCCTTGCCTGAGGAAGGCCCACACAGGGCCGAAACGTCGCGATACGGCACAAATTCGTATAAACATTAAAAAATCTTGAAAAACATATAAAAAACATATAAAAAAATACTTATTTCATTTTATTTCTTTTATTTCATTTTATTTCATTGGAAATCCTTTCGTAAGAAAGCGCCCTTAGTTGTTTATTATTAAAAAAAATATATAAATACAAATACATAACTAATTAAATAACGCAACAACAACTAATCATGGCCTATAGGGCTTATGAGGATGAGGATGATGATTGGACGGTGGTCCGCTACGGCCGGAGGGGCCGGCGGGACCGCCGATCCAGATGGGACCAGGGGTACGGGAGGTCCACTTCGGGGAAGGACCGTGCACCCCCCTACTTCAATAGGAGAAGGGATTCAACTCCCTACCCTAACCGGCCAGCGCCTCCACGTTGGCCCTCTCGTTACAACGGTCCCCAATCACGCTCCTATGCCGCGGTTGTACGTCAGGATTACCGTCGGCCCGCCCGTAGATGGAGATCTCCGCGGGATGGAGGGCCAGAGGTTAGACGACAGCCAGCCACTCCCCAGTTTGGGAGGTTGGTCCGCAAGTTCCATGCAGTGGTGAAAAATGTCCACCACTTGCAGAACGTTGCCATGAAGCCTGGAAAACCGGAGCCCCGCACCATCTCTAGGATGGTGGAAATGTTATCTGGGATGATAAAACCGGCTTCCCCTACGCAACGCACCATGGACTTGATAATTGGAAATGCCAAAAATTGGGGCCACAATACCTATACAATTTTGATGGAGCATTATGAACAAGGCCTGGAGACACTTCTGGGGGAACTTTCTAGCCTCCTTACCCCAGATTGGAAATCGGCCTTTGAGGTGGCGGTCCGATGGGCCAAACGGAATTTACCCCGCCTCACACAGGAGGTTATTGACCATGCGGAGGCTATGGTCACAGCCCGTCTTGACACCACAGACCAGGCTCAGGCCCCACGCCAACCTGTGGTCACTTTTCAGGCTCCTCAACAGGGGGTTGCAGCACAGGCCCCACAAACAGTGGCGGTCCAGGTGCAGACTTCACAAGCAGTCCAGGTGACCCCACAAGCCCCTCAACAGACCACCACAGTGGTAGAATCCCAGCAGCCTCAACGTGATGTCTCTCCCAAAGAGCGCAGGGAGACACGCGGTAGGACTAGGGGTATAGTTTCATTGGAGGATGATGTTCCTCAGGACAGGGTGATTGAGGAGGTGCAGCAGCAGGACGTGAACCTTGATTCCCCTCAGTTCACCTCTACGCCCCAAAGTGGAGGGGACCTTTTCGAGTCAGTTCAGGGAACCAGTACCTCCAGACAAGTGGTAGCTGAGATACATAGTTTGAATCCCATGGACTCCAACTTTCTTGACGACCTGGTCACCCGCCTGGCCACTCCAGAGCCACAACAATTTAGTGTTTTTACACATTCCATCACGCAGAGAAAACTCACTGATTGGAATTTGGTGGCTGAAAAGAAGGTCCTCATCATAGGTGACTCGAACCTTTCTAGGTTTCCACCATTTGACAACAAAGACCTGCAAGTGGAGAGCTTCCCAGGCGCACATTTCCGCCACGCACAGGCCTTGATGGAAAAAACAGTTCCACCAGCGGACCTCGTGGTTGAGAAGATTGTGCTATCTTTTGGCCTGAATGGGAGAGGGAACAAAACAGAAACAACAGTGAAAAACTTGCAGGCAGCCATTAGAGCCACAAGGAAGAAATTTGCTTACGCAGATATTTGGATCCCCATTGTCAATTTCTCTTTGGAGCTTCCGGAGGAGGAACAAGAGAACCTTAGGGATCTCAATGATCACATTGGGAGGAATATGTCATATATTCCTCCCCTGCCAGAGGAGGATTTCGTCACAGAGGTAGACGATGTACATTGGACACCGGGGACAGCCCAGGCTATCTTTGATCATTGGATCAACTTTTTAAACTCCAGATCCCCCTGAATCTGGAACAGGAGGGGGAGGATGAATCTGGGGCTCATGATGTGATCGTGTTGGCAAAGAACTTTATTCTTACCAGATCACAATCTAATCTTTTGAGCAAGGGTTTGTCCTTCATTCCAACTGTAGACATAGGCCGAGATCAAAAAATACAATTTCAATTGGATATTCAAAATTATCATCGAAAAATTAAATTAGCTGATTATTTTAAAAATTCCGGGCAAAGACAACAACTGCCCTTTGTGGGACCGTCGGAATGGATGCCTCCACTTGAAAATTTGTCCCCTGAAGTACGTAATCTGATTAAAGAAGATTTAAAATCAATTAAAAAACATTCCAAATTCATAGAAGAAAAATCAAATATTTCATTAGGTGAAATTCATGCACTGAGAGAACTTAAAAGTATGAAATATATAGTCATTAAGCCGGCAGACAAAGGTTCAGCCGTGGTCATTTTGAGCAGGGACCAATATATTATGGAGGTGGAACGGCAATTAAAAGACAAAGAATATTACAAAGAATTGGATAGACCGATGTATAGTGATACTATTCCTATTGTTGCGGAGATTATAAATTCATTAAAACAAAATAAGTTCATTAATTCAAAACAAAGATTATATTTGATTGGAAAATCTCAACCTAGACAACGATTATTTTATATCCTGCCGAAAATCCACAAAGAACCCGAAAAGTGGACGGTTCCATTTGAGGTTCCCCCTGGGAGGCCAATCGTATCAGATTGCGGGAGCGAGACCTATCAGACGGCGGAATTTTTAGATTACTATTTAAATCCTTTATCCACTAAACATCCGGCCTACGTCAGGGATACTTACCATTTCATTCAAATTGTCAAAGCTTTGAGGATTCCAGAAGATTTCCTGTTCTTTTCAATGGACGTAAATAGCCTTTACACAAACATCCCAATCCAAGCAGGGATTGATTGTGTAAAAGATATTTTCCAAAAATTTCCAGACCCAAAACGCCCAGATGAGGAACTCCTAAAATTATTAGAAATAAATTTAACCCGTAATGATTTTTTGTTTAATGAAAAATATTACTTACAAATAAAAGGGACGGCCATGGGCAAAAAGTTTGCCCCCGCCTACGCCAATATTTTTATGGCAAATTGGGAACGGGAAGTTTTCTTAAAATTAAAGAAAAAGCCAGTACATTACCTACGATATCTGGATGATATATGGGGGATCTGGATTGGACCGGAGGAAGAATTTCAGGAATTTGTGGATACCCTGAACTCCCATGATCCTTCAATAAAATTACAAACCACAATTAGTAGGCAGTCCATTGATTTTTTAGATACCACTGTGTATAAAGGACCTGAGTTCCCAACAAACCACCAATTAGACATCAAAGTATTTTTCAAAAAAACAGATACTCATTCACTCCTACACAAAAAAAGCTTTCATCCAATGCATACATTCAGAGGAATTGTGAAATCACAATTGTTAAGATTTAAACGTATTTGCACGACAGCGGGAGGTTTTAAGGAGGCAGTAAAGGCCTTATTTACAGCCTTACTTAAACGAGGGTACTCTAGGTCCTTTCTTAGACACTCTCTTAGGACTTTTCAGGAGAGTAAGATTAAGGAAGATGGTAATTTGATCCCACTAATCACTACGTTTTCAACTGGGAGCAGATTGCTCAATGGTAAACTTAAAGATAATTATGACAAATTCATGGGCCCAACAGGAATCATCCCAAATTCCAGAGTGATTTCTGCATATAAACGGAATAAAAATCTGGCAGATCACTTAGTTAGGGCCAAATTACCTTCTTTGAGTGTTACAAAACCTCGATCGGTTGATAATCAGTTCATGAGCTTAAAGTTTATTAAAAATAGTTATAACGGGACTGTAATTAGAGTCAAACAAAGACTCAGTCTTAGATCCAGCAATTGTGTGTACGTCATTTTTTGTACTAAATGTACATTAAAATATGTGGGAGAAACCAAAAATAATTTGTCCACACGTATGTCCCAACATCGTTATAACATTCGTCACAAAAAAGAAAGGGACACTCTTTTAGTTAAACATTTTCTATCACATGGCTTGGCTTCATTCAGGTTTGCAGGGATTCAAATGAATATTTATTGGACTGATCAAGAACGGAAAAGCATGGAGAGATATTGGATCTACACACTTGGGACCAAGGAACCACATGGGTTAAATTTAAAGAACAATTAAAATTTGGGAATTTTTAAGTTTTAAATTGATTAGGCCCAATTTTTGCCCCAATTATAGATTTAATTTTATCTCTTAGTCCAATTATTGTTCGGAATTTAGCCCTAATTTGAATTATATCCCTAATTCTAATTTTCTTGCTTGATTCGGCCTTAACCCTAATTTTATTCCTAACCCTAATTATTGCTAATCTAACCTTTACCTATATTCTAACCCCAACCCTAACCCTAACCCCAATCCTAACCCCAACCCCCAACCCAAACCCTAACCCCAACCCCAACCCTAACCCTAACCCTAACCCCAACCCTAACCCTAACCCTAACCCCAACCCTAACCCCAACCCCAACCCCAACCCTAACCCTAACCCCAACCCTAACCCTAACCCCAACCCCAACCCTAACCCCAACCCTAACCCCCAACCCTAACCCTAACCCCCAACCCTAACCCTAACCCCAACCCCAACCCTAACCCTAACCCTAACCCAACCCTAACCCCCAACCCTAACCCTAACCCCAACCCCAACCCTAACCCTAATCCTAACCCTAATTGTAACCCTAACCCTAAGTGTATCCCTACCCCTAACTGTAACCCTAACCCTAACCTTATGTGTTTCCCTAACCCTAACCCTAACCATAGTCTTAACCTTAATTTTATAATAAAATCAATAATTTTTATATTAAAAACATATTAAACATATTAAAAACAATATTTATATATCAATTCATATGTATACTTATTATTAAACATAAAAACGGGGAGGTATGTATACATTTCATAGGGGCAGATTAGAGTTTTAAGGAATTGACACAGTTGCAACAAAACTAAAACTCAGAAACAGTGGAAAGACAAAGGGGGCGTGGTCTAGCCATCTATATAAAGGGAAGAGGCCAGAGCAGCCCTCAGACCAAGCTTCACTGAATGCCAGCACTACAGCCAGCCAGCCATTCATTTTTTCTCATTTATTTTAATTGTGCCTTGCCTGAGGAAGGCCCACACAGGGCCGAAACGTCGCGATACGGCACAAATTCGTATAAACATTAAAAAATCTTGAAAAACATATAAAAAACATATAAAAAAATACTTATTTCATTTTATTTCTTTTATTTCATTTTATTTCATTGGAAATCCTTTCGTAAGAAAGCGCCCTTAGTTGTTTATTATTAAAAAAAATATATAAATACAAATACATAACTAATTAAATAACGCAACAACAACTAATCATGGCCTATAGGGCTTATGAGGATGAGGATGATGATTGGACGGTGGTCCGCTACGGCCGGAGGGGCCGGCGGGACCGCCGATCCAGATGGGACCAGGGGTACGGGAGGTCCACTTCGGGGAAGGACCGTGCACCCCCCTACTTCAATAGGAGAAGGGATTCAACTCCCTACCCTAACCGGCCAGCGCCTCCACGTTGGCCCTCTCGTTACAACGGTCCCCAATCACGCTCCTATGCCGCGGTTGTACGTCAGGATTACCGTCGGCCCGCCCGTAGATGGAGATCTCCGCGGGATGGAGGGCCAGAGGTTAGACGACAGCCAGCCACTCCCCAGTTTGGGAGGTTGGTCCGCAAGTTCCATGCAGTGGTGAAAAATGTCCACCACTTGCAGAACGTTGCCATGAAGCCTGGAAAACCGGAGCCCCGCACCATCTCTAGGATGGTGGAAATGTTATCTGGGATGATAAAACCGGCTTCCCCTACGCAACGCACCATGGACTTGATAATTGGAAATGCCAAAAATTGGGGCCACAATACCTATACAATTTTGATGGAGCATTATGAACAAGGCCTGGAGACACTTCTGGGGGAACTTTCTAGCCTCCTTACCCCAGATTGGAAATCGGCCTTTGAGGTGGCGGTCCGATGGGCCAAACGGAATTTACCCCGCCTCACACAGGAGGTTATTGACCATGCGGAGGCTATGGTCACAGCCCGTCTTGACACCACAGACCAGGCTCAGGCCCCACGCCAACCTGTGGTCACTTTTCAGGCTCCTCAACAGGGGGTTGCAGCACAGGCCCCACAAACAGTGGCGGTCCAGGTGCAGACTTCACAAGCAGTCCAGGTGACCCCACAAGCCCCTCAACAGACCACCACAGTGGTAGAATCCCAGCAGCCTCAACGTGATGTCTCTCCCAAAGAGCGCAGGGAGACACGCGGTAGGACTAGGGGTATAGTTTCATTGGAGGATGATGTTCCTCAGGACAGGGTGATTGAGGAGGTGCAGCAGCAGGACGTGAACCTTGATTCCCCTCAGTTCACCTCTACGCCCCAAAGTGGAGGGGACCTTTTCGAGTCAGTTCAGGGAACCAGTACCTCCAGACAAGTGGTAGCTGAGATACATAGTTTGAATCCCATGGACTCCAACTTTCTTGACGACCTGGTCACCCGCCTGGCCACTCCAGAGCCACAACAATTTAGTGTTTTTACACATTCCATCACGCAGAGAAAACTCACTGATTGGAATTTGGTGGCTGAAAAGAAGGTCCTCATCATAGGTGACTCGAACCTTTCTAGGTTTCCACCATTTGACAACAAAGACCTGCAAGTGGAGAGCTTCCCAGGCGCACATTTCCGCCACGCACAGGCCTTGATGGAAAAAACAGTTCCACCAGCGGACCTCGTGGTTGAGAAGATTGTGCTATCTTTTGGCCTGAATGGGAGAGGGAACAAAACAGAAACAACAGTGAAAAACTTGCAGGCAGCCATTAGAGCCACAAGGAAGAAATTTGCTTACGCAGATATTTGGATCCCCATTGTCAATTTCTCTTTGGAGCTTCCGGAGGAGGAACAAGAGAACCTTAGGGATCTCAATGATCACATTGGGAGGAATATGTCATATATTCCTCCCCTGCCAGAGGAGGATTTCGTCACAGAGGTAGACGATGTACATTGGACACCGGGGACAGCCCAGGCTATCTTTGATCATTGGATCAACTTTTTAAACTCCAGATCCCCCTGAATCTGGAACAGGAGGGGGAGGATGAATCTGGGGCTCATGATGTGATCGTGTTGGCAAAGAACTTTATTCTTACCAGATCACAATCTAATCTTTTGAGCAAGGGTTTGTCCTTCATTCCAACTGTAGACATAGGCCGAGATCAAAAAATACAATTTCAATTGGATATTCAAAATTATCATCGAAAAATTAAATTAGCTGATTATTTTAAAAATTCCGGGCAAAGACAACAACTGCCCTTTGTGGGACCGTCGGAATGGATGCCTCCACTTGAAAATTTGTCCCCTGAAGTACGTAATCTGATTAAAGAAGATTTAAAATCAATTAAAAAACATTCCAAATTCATAGAAGAAAAATCAAATATTTCATTAGGTGAAATTCATGCACTGAGAGAACTTAAAAGTATGAAATATATAGTCATTAAGCCGGCAGACAAAGGTTCAGCCGTGGTCATTTTGAGCAGGGACCAATATATTATGGAGGTGGAACGGCAATTAAAAGACAAAGAATATTACAAAGAATTGGATAGACCGATGTATAGTGATACTATTCCTATTGTTGCGGAGATTATAAATTCATTAAAACAAAATAAGTTCATTAATTCAAAACAAAGATTATATTTGATTGGAAAATCTCAACCTAGACAACGATTATTTTATATCCTGCCGAAAATCCACAAAGAACCCGAAAAGTGGACGGTTCCATTTGAGGTTCCCCCTGGGAGGCCAATCGTATCAGATTGCGGGAGCGAGACCTATCAGACGGCGGAATTTTTAGATTACTATTTAAATCCTTTATCCACTAAACATCCGGCCTACGTCAGGGATACTTACCATTTCATTCAAATTGTCAAAGCTTTGAGGATTCCAGAAGATTTCCTGTTCTTTTCAATGGACGTAAATAGCCTTTACACAAACATCCCAATCCAAGCAGGGATTGATTGTGTAAAAGATATTTTCCAAAAATTTCCAGACCCAAAACGCCCAGATGAGGAACTCCTAAAATTATTAGAAATAAATTTAACCCGTAATGATTTTTTGTTTAATGAAAAATATTACTTACAAATAAAAGGGACGGCCATGGGCAAAAAGTTTGCCCCCGCCTACGCCAATATTTTTATGGCAAATTGGGAACGGGAAGTTTTCTTAAAATTAAAGAAAAAGCCAGTACATTACCTACGATATCTGGATGATATATGGGGGATCTGGATTGGACCGGAGGAAGAATTTCAGGAATTTGTGGATACCCTGAACTCCCATGATCCTTCAATAAAATTACAAACCACAATTAGTAGGCAGTCCATTGATTTTTTAGATACCACTGTGTATAAAGGACCTGAGTTCCCAACAAACCACCAATTAGACATCAAAGTATTTTTCAAAAAAACAGATACTCATTCACTCCTACACAAAAAAAGCTTTCATCCAATGCATACATTCAGAGGAATTGTGAAATCACAATTGTTAAGATTTAAACGTATTTGCACGACAGCGGGAGGTTTTAAGGAGGCAGTAAAGGCCTTATTTACAGCCTTACTTAAACGAGGGTACTCTAGGTCCTTTCTTAGACACTCTCTTAGGACTTTTCAGGAGAGTAAGATTAAGGAAGATGGTAATTTGATCCCACTAATCACTACGTTTTCAACTGGGAGCAGATTGCTCAATGGTAAACTTAAAGATAATTATGACAAATTCATGGGCCCAACAGGAATCATCCCAAATTCCAGAGTGATTTCTGCATATAAACGGAATAAAAATCTGGCAGATCACTTAGTTAGGGCCAAATTACCTTCTTTGAGTGTTACAAAACCTCGATCGGTTGATAATCAGTTCATGAGCTTAAAGTTTATTAAAAATAGTTATAACGGGACTGTAATTAGAGTCAAACAAAGACTCAGTCTTAGATCCAGCAATTGTGTGTACGTCATTTTTTGTACTAAATGTACATTAAAATATGTGGGAGAAACCAAAAATAATTTGTCCACACGTATGTCCCAACATCGTTATAACATTCGTCACAAAAAAGAAAGGGACACTCTTTTAGTTAAACATTTTCTATCACATGGCTTGGCTTCATTCAGGTTTGCAGGGATTCAAATGAATATTTATTGGACTGATCAAGAACGGAAAAGCATGGAGAGATATTGGATCTACACACTTGGGACCAAGGAACCACATGGGTTAAATTTAAAGAACAATTAAAATTTGGGAATTTTTAAGTTTTAAATTGATTAGGCCCAATTTTTGCCCCAATTATAGATTTAATTTTATCTCTTAGTCCAATTATTGTTCGGAATTTAGCCCTAATTTGAATTATATCCCTAATTCTAATTTTCTTGCTTGATTCGGCCTTAACCCTAATTTTATTCCTAACCCTAATTATTGCTAATCTAACCTTTACCTATATTCTAACCCCAACCCTAACCCTAACCCCAATCCTAACCCCAACCCCCAACCCAAACCCTAACCCCAACCCCAACCCTAACCCTAACCCTAACCCCAACCCTAACCCTAACCCTAACCCCAACCCTAACCCCAACCCCAACCCCAACCCTAACCCTAACCCCAACCCTAACCCTAACCCCAACCCCAACCCTAACCCCAACCCTAACCCCCAACCCTAACCCTAACCCCCAACCCTAACCCTAACCCCAACCCCAACCCTAACCCTAACCCTAACCCAACCCTAACCCCCAACCCTAACCCTAACCCCAACCCCAACCCTAACCCTAATCCTAACCCTAATTGTAACCCTAACCCTAAGTGTATCCCTACCCCTAACTGTAACCCTAACCCTAACCTTATGTGTTTCCCTAACCCTAACCCTAACCATAGTCTTAACCTTAATTTTATAATAAAATCAATAATTTTTATATTAAAAACATATTAAACATATTAAAAACAATATTTATATATCAATTCATATGTATACTTATTATTAAACATAAAAACGGGGAGGTATGTATACATTTCATAGGGGCAGATTAGAGTTTTAAGGAATTGACACAGTTGCAACAAAACTAAAACTCAGAAACAGTGGAAAGACAAAGGGGGCGTGGTCTAGCCATCTATATAAAGGGAAGAGGCCAGAGCAGCCCTCAGACCAAGCTTCACTGAATGCCAGCACTACAGCCAGCCAGCCATTCATTTTTTCTCATTTATTTTAATTGTGCCTTGCCTGAGGAAGGCCCACACAGGGCCGAAACGTCGCGATACGGCACAAATTCGTATAAACATTAAAAAATCTTGAAAAACATATAAAAAACATATAAAAAAATACTTATTTCATTTTATTTCTTTTATTTCATTTTATTTCATTGGAAATCCTTTCGTAAGAAAGCGCCCTTAGTTGTTTATTATTAAAAAAAATATATAAATACAAATACATAACTAATTAAATAACGCAACAACAACTAATCATGGCCTATAGGGCTTATGAGGATGAGGATGATGATTGGACGGTGGTCCGCTACGGCCGGAGGGGCCGGCGGGACCGCCGATCCAGATGGGACCAGGGGTACGGGAGGTCCACTTCGGGGAAGGACCGTGCACCCCCCTACTTCAATAGGAGAAGGGATTCAACTCCCTACCCTAACCGGCCAGCGCCTCCACGTTGGCCCTCTCGTTACAACGGTCCCCAATCACGCTCCTATGCCGCGGTTGTACGTCAGGATTACCGTCGGCCCGCCCGTAGATGGAGATCTCCGCGGGATGGAGGGCCAGAGGTTAGACGACAGCCAGCCACTCCCCAGTTTGGGAGGTTGGTCCGCAAGTTCCATGCAGTGGTGAAAAATGTCCACCACTTGCAGAACGTTGCCATGAAGCCTGGAAAACCGGAGCCCCGCACCATCTCTAGGATGGTGGAAATGTTATCTGGGATGATAAAACCGGCTTCCCCTACGCAACGCACCATGGACTTGATAATTGGAAATGCCAAAAATTGGGGCCACAATACCTATACAATTTTGATGGAGCATTATGAACAAGGCCTGGAGACACTTCTGGGGGAACTTTCTAGCCTCCTTACCCCAGATTGGAAATCGGCCTTTGAGGTGGCGGTCCGATGGGCCAAACGGAATTTACCCCGCCTCACACAGGAGGTTATTGACCATGCGGAGGCTATGGTCACAGCCCGTCTTGACACCACAGACCAGGCTCAGGCCCCACGCCAACCTGTGGTCACTTTTCAGGCTCCTCAACAGGGGGTTGCAGCACAGGCCCCACAAACAGTGGCGGTCCAGGTGCAGACTTCACAAGCAGTCCAGGTGACCCCACAAGCCCCTCAACAGACCACCACAGTGGTAGAATCCCAGCAGCCTCAACGTGATGTCTCTCCCAAAGAGCGCAGGGAGACACGCGGTAGGACTAGGGGTATAGTTTCATTGGAGGATGATGTTCCTCAGGACAGGGTGATTGAGGAGGTGCAGCAGCAGGACGTGAACCTTGATTCCCCTCAGTTCACCTCTACGCCCCAAAGTGGAGGGGACCTTTTCGAGTCAGTTCAGGGAACCAGTACCTCCAGACAAGTGGTAGCTGAGATACATAGTTTGAATCCCATGGACTCCAACTTTCTTGACGACCTGGTCACCCGCCTGGCCACTCCAGAGCCACAACAATTTAGTGTTTTTACACATTCCATCACGCAGAGAAAACTCACTGATTGGAATTTGGTGGCTGAAAAGAAGGTCCTCATCATAGGTGACTCGAACCTTTCTAGGTTTCCACCATTTGACAACAAAGACCTGCAAGTGGAGAGCTTCCCAGGCGCACATTTCCGCCACGCACAGGCCTTGATGGAAAAAACAGTTCCACCAGCGGACCTCGTGGTTGAGAAGATTGTGCTATCTTTTGGCCTGAATGGGAGAGGGAACAAAACAGAAACAACAGTGAAAAACTTGCAGGCAGCCATTAGAGCCACAAGGAAGAAATTTGCTTACGCAGATATTTGGATCCCCATTGTCAATTTCTCTTTGGAGCTTCCGGAGGAGGAACAAGAGAACCTTAGGGATCTCAATGATCACATTGGGAGGAATATGTCATATATTCCTCCCCTGCCAGAGGAGGATTTCGTCACAGAGGTAGACGATGTACATTGGACACCGGGGACAGCCCAGGCTATCTTTGATCATTGGATCAACTTTTTAAACTCCAGATCCCCCTGAATCTGGAACAGGAGGGGGAGGATGAATCTGGGGCTCATGATGTGATCGTGTTGGCAAAGAACTTTATTCTTACCAGATCACAATCTAATCTTTTGAGCAAGGGTTTGTCCTTCATTCCAACTGTAGACATAGGCCGAGATCAAAAAATACAATTTCAATTGGATATTCAAAATTATCATCGAAAAATTAAATTAGCTGATTATTTTAAAAATTCCGGGCAAAGACAACAACTGCCCTTTGTGGGACCGTCGGAATGGATGCCTCCACTTGAAAATTTGTCCCCTGAAGTACGTAATCTGATTAAAGAAGATTTAAAATCAATTAAAAAACATTCCAAATTCATAGAAGAAAAATCAAATATTTCATTAGGTGAAATTCATGCACTGAGAGAACTTAAAAGTATGAAATATATAGTCATTAAGCCGGCAGACAAAGGTTCAGCCGTGGTCATTTTGAGCAGGGACCAATATATTATGGAGGTGGAACGGCAATTAAAAGACAAAGAATATTACAAAGAATTGGATAGACCGATGTATAGTGATACTATTCCTATTGTTGCGGAGATTATAAATTCATTAAAACAAAATAAGTTCATTAATTCAAAACAAAGATTATATTTGATTGGAAAATCTCAACCTAGACAACGATTATTTTATATCCTGCCGAAAATCCACAAAGAACCCGAAAAGTGGACGGTTCCATTTGAGGTTCCCCCTGGGAGGCCAATCGTATCAGATTGCGGGAGCGAGACCTATCAGACGGCGGAATTTTTAGATTACTATTTAAATCCTTTATCCACTAAACATCCGGCCTACGTCAGGGATACTTACCATTTCATTCAAATTGTCAAAGCTTTGAGGATTCCAGAAGATTTCCTGTTCTTTTCAATGGACGTAAATAGCCTTTACACAAACATCCCAATCCAAGCAGGGATTGATTGTGTAAAAGATATTTTCCAAAAATTTCCAGACCCAAAACGCCCAGATGAGGAACTCCTAAAATTATTAGAAATAAATTTAACCCGTAATGATTTTTTGTTTAATGAAAAATATTACTTACAAATAAAAGGGACGGCCATGGGCAAAAAGTTTGCCCCCGCCTACGCCAATATTTTTATGGCAAATTGGGAACGGGAAGTTTTCTTAAAATTAAAGAAAAAGCCAGTACATTACCTACGATATCTGGATGATATATGGGGGATCTGGATTGGACCGGAGGAAGAATTTCAGGAATTTGTGGATACCCTGAACTCCCATGATCCTTCAATAAAATTACAAACCACAATTAGTAGGCAGTCCATTGATTTTTTAGATACCACTGTGTATAAAGGACCTGAGTTCCCAACAAACCACCAATTAGACATCAAAGTATTTTTCAAAAAAACAGATACTCATTCACTCCTACACAAAAAAAGCTTTCATCCAATGCATACATTCAGAGGAATTGTGAAATCACAATTGTTAAGATTTAAACGTATTTGCACGACAGCGGGAGGTTTTAAGGAGGCAGTAAAGGCCTTATTTACAGCCTTACTTAAACGAGGGTACTCTAGGTCCTTTCTTAGACACTCTCTTAGGACTTTTCAGGAGAGTAAGATTAAGGAAGATGGTAATTTGATCCCACTAATCACTACGTTTTCAACTGGGAGCAGATTGCTCAATGGTAAACTTAAAGATAATTATGACAAATTCATGGGCCCAACAGGAATCATCCCAAATTCCAGAGTGATTTCTGCATATAAACGGAATAAAAATCTGGCAGATCACTTAGTTAGGGCCAAATTACCTTCTTTGAGTGTTACAAAACCTCGATCGGTTGATAATCAGTTCATGAGCTTAAAGTTTATTAAAAATAGTTATAACGGGACTGTAATTAGAGTCAAACAAAGACTCAGTCTTAGATCCAGCAATTGTGTGTACGTCATTTTTTGTACTAAATGTACATTAAAATATGTGGGAGAAACCAAAAATAATTTGTCCACACGTATGTCCCAACATCGTTATAACATTCGTCACAAAAAAGAAAGGGACACTCTTTTAGTTAAACATTTTCTATCACATGGCTTGGCTTCATTCAGGTTTGCAGGGATTCAAATGAATATTTATTGGACTGATCAAGAACGGAAAAGCATGGAGAGATATTGGATCTACACACTTGGGACCAAGGAACCACATGGGTTAAATTTAAAGAACAATTAAAATTTGGGAATTTTTAAGTTTTAAATTGATTAGGCCCAATTTTTGCCCCAATTATAGATTTAATTTTATCTCTTAGTCCAATTATTGTTCGGAATTTAGCCCTAATTTGAATTATATCCCTAATTCTAATTTTCTTGCTTGATTCGGCCTTAACCCTAATTTTATTCCTAACCCTAATTATTGCTAATCTAACCTTTACCTATATTCTAACCCCAACCCTAACCCTAACCCCAATCCTAACCCCAACCCCCAACCCAAACCCTAACCCCAACCCCAACCCTAACCCTAACCCTAACCCCAACCCTAACCCTAACCCTAACCCCAACCCTAACCCCAACCCCAACCCCAACCCTAACCCTAACCCCAACCCTAACCCTAACCCCAACCCCAACCCTAACCCCAACCCTAACCCCCAACCCTAACCCTAACCCCCAACCCTAACCCTAACCCCAACCCCAACCCTAACCCTAACCCTAACCCAACCCTAACCCCCAACCCTAACCCTAACCCCAACCCCAACCCTAACCCTAATCCTAACCCTAATTGTAACCCTAACCCTAAGTGTATCCCTACCCCTAACTGTAACCCTAACCCTAACCTTATGTGTTTCCCTAACCCTAACCCTAACCATAGTCTTAACCTTAATTTTATAATAAAATCAATAATTTTTATATTAAAAACATATTAAACATATTAAAAACAATATTTATATATCAATTCATATGTATACTTATTATTAAACATAAAAACGGGGAGGTATGTATACATTTCATAGGGGCAGATTAGAGTTTTAAGGAATTGACACAGTTGCAACAAAACTAAAACTCAGAAACAGTGGAAAGACAAAGGGGGCGTGGTCTAGCCATCTATATAAAGGGAAGAGGCCAGAGCAGCCCTCAGACCAAGCTTCACTGAATGCCAGCACTACAGCCAGCCAGCCATTCATTTTTTCTCATTTATTTTAATTGTGCCTTGCCTGAGGAAGGCCCACACAGGGCCGAAACGTCGCGATACGGCACAAATTCGTATAAACATTAAAAAATCTTGAAAAACATATAAAAAACATATAAAAAAATACTTATTTCATTTTATTTCTTTTATTTCATTTTATTTCATTGGAAATCCTTTCGTAAGAAAGCGCCCTTAGTTGTTTATTATTAAAAAAAATATATAAATACAAATACATAACTAATTAAATAACGCAACAACAACTAATCATGGCCTATAGGGCTTATGAGGATGAGGATGATGATTGGACGGTGGTCCGCTACGGCCGGAGGGGCCGGCGGGACCGCCGATCCAGATGGGACCAGGGGTACGGGAGGTCCACTTCGGGGAAGGACCGTGCACCCCCCTACTTCAATAGGAGAAGGGATTCAACTCCCTACCCTAACCGGCCAGCGCCTCCACGTTGGCCCTCTCGTTACAACGGTCCCCAATCACGCTCCTATGCCGCGGTTGTACGTCAGGATTACCGTCGGCCCGCCCGTAGATGGAGATCTCCGCGGGATGGAGGGCCAGAGGTTAGACGACAGCCAGCCACTCCCCAGTTTGGGAGGTTGGTCCGCAAGTTCCATGCAGTGGTGAAAAATGTCCACCACTTGCAGAACGTTGCCATGAAGCCTGGAAAACCGGAGCCCCGCACCATCTCTAGGATGGTGGAAATGTTATCTGGGATGATAAAACCGGCTTCCCCTACGCAACGCACCATGGACTTGATAATTGGAAATGCCAAAAATTGGGGCCACAATACCTATACAATTTTGATGGAGCATTATGAACAAGGCCTGGAGACACTTCTGGGGGAACTTTCTAGCCTCCTTACCCCAGATTGGAAATCGGCCTTTGAGGTGGCGGTCCGATGGGCCAAACGGAATTTACCCCGCCTCACACAGGAGGTTATTGACCATGCGGAGGCTATGGTCACAGCCCGTCTTGACACCACAGACCAGGCTCAGGCCCCACGCCAACCTGTGGTCACTTTTCAGGCTCCTCAACAGGGGGTTGCAGCACAGGCCCCACAAACAGTGGCGGTCCAGGTGCAGACTTCACAAGCAGTCCAGGTGACCCCACAAGCCCCTCAACAGACCACCACAGTGGTAGAATCCCAGCAGCCTCAACGTGATGTCTCTCCCAAAGAGCGCAGGGAGACACGCGGTAGGACTAGGGGTATAGTTTCATTGGAGGATGATGTTCCTCAGGACAGGGTGATTGAGGAGGTGCAGCAGCAGGACGTGAACCTTGATTCCCCTCAGTTCACCTCTACGCCCCAAAGTGGAGGGGACCTTTTCGAGTCAGTTCAGGGAACCAGTACCTCCAGACAAGTGGTAGCTGAGATACATAGTTTGAATCCCATGGACTCCAACTTCCTTGACGACCTGGTCACCCGCCTGGCCACTCCAGAGCCACAACAATTTAGTGTTTTTACACATTCCATCACGCAGAGAAAACTCACTGATTGGAATTTGGTGGCTGAAAAGAAGGTCCTCATCATAGGTGACTCGAACCTTTCTAGGTTTCCACCATTTGACAACAAAGACCTGCAAGTGGAGAGCTTCCCAGGCGCACATTTCCGCCACGCACAGGCCTTGATGGAAAAAACAGTTCCACCAGCGGACCTCGTGGTTGAGAAGATTGTGCTATCTTTTGGCCTGAATGGGAGAGGGAACAAAACAGAAACAACAGTGAAAAACTTGCAGGCAGCCATTAGAGCCACAAGGAAGAAATTTGCTTACGCAGATATTTGGATCCCCATTGTCAATTTCTCTTTGGAGCTTCCGGAGGAGGAACAAGAGAACCTTAGGGATCTCAATGATCACATTGGGAGGAATATGTCATATATTCCTCCCCTGCCAGAGGAGGATTTCGTCACAGAGGTAGACGATGTACATTGGACACCGGGGACAGCCCAGGCTATCTTTGATCATTGGATCAACTTTTTAAACTCCAGATCCCCCTGAATCTGGAACAGGAGGGGGAGGATGAATCTGGGGCTCATGATGTGATCGTGTTGGCAAAGAACTTTATTCTTACCAGATCACAATCTAATCTTTTGAGCAAGGGTTTGTCCTTCATTCCAACTGTAGACATAGGCCGAGATCAAAAAATACAATTTCAATTGGATATTCAAAATTATCATCGAAAAATTAAATTAGCTGATTATTTTAAAAATTCCGGGCAAAGACAACAACTGCCCTTTGTGGGACCGTCGGAATGGATGCCTCCACTTGAAAATTTGTCCCCTGAAGTACGTAATCTGATTAAAGAAGATTTAAAATCAATTAAAAAACATTCCAAATTCATAGAAGAAAAATCAAATATTTCATTAGGTGAAATTCATGCACTGAGAGAACTTAAAAGTATGAAATATATAGTCATTAAGCCGGCAGACAAAGGTTCAGCCGTGGTCATTTTGAGCAGGGACCAATATATTATGGAGGTGGAACGGCAATTAAAAGACAAAGAATATTACAAAGAATTGGATAGACCGATGTATAGTGATACTATTCCTATTGTTGCGGAGATTATAAATTCATTAAAACAAAATAAGTTCATTAATTCAAAACAAAGATTATATTTGATTGGAAAATCTCAACCTAGACAACGATTATTTTATATCCTGCCGAAAATCCACAAAGAACCCGAAAAGTGGACGGTTCCATTTGAGGTTCCCCCTGGGAGGCCAATCGTATCAGATTGCGGGAGCGAGACCTATCAGACGGCGGAATTTTTAGATTACTATTTAAATCCTTTATCCACTAAACATCCGGCCTACGTCAGGGATACTTACCATTTCATTCAAATTGTCAAAGCTTTGAGGATTCCAGAAGATTTCCTGTTCTTTTCAATGGACGTAAATAGCCTTTACACAAACATCCCAATCCAAGCAGGGATTGATTGTGTAAAAGATATTTTCCAAAAATTTCCAGACCCAAAACGCCCAGATGAGGAACTCCTAAAATTATTAGAAATAAATTTAACCCGTAATGATTTTTTGTTTAATGAAAAATATTACTTACAAATAAAAGGGACGGCCATGGGCAAAAAGTTTGCCCCCGCCTACGCCAATATTTTTATGGCAAATTGGGAACGGGAAGTTTTCTTAAAATTAAAGAAAAAGCCAGTACATTACCTACGATATCTGGATGATATATGGGGGATCTGGATTGGACCGGAGGAAGAATTTCAGGAATTTGTGGATACCCTGAACTCCCATGATCCTTCAATAAAATTACAAACCACAATTAGTAGGCAGTCCATTGATTTTTTAGATACCACTGTGTATAAAGGACCTGAGTTCCCAACAAACCACCAATTAGACATCAAAGTATTTTTCAAAAAAACAGATACTCATTCACTCCTACACAAAAAAAGCTTTCATCCAATGCATACATTCAGAGGAATTGTGAAATCACAATTGTTAAGATTTAAACGTATTTGCACGACAGCGGGAGGTTTTAAGGAGGCAGTAAAGGCCTTATTTACAGCCTTACTTAAACGAGGGTACTCTAGGTCCTTTCTTAGACACTCTCTTAGGACTTTTCAGGAGAGTAAGATTAAGGAAGATGGTAATTTGATCCCACTAATCACTACGTTTTCAACTGGGAGCAGATTGCTCAATGGTAAACTTAAAGATAATTATGACAAATTCATGGGCCCAACAGGAATCATCCCAAATTCCAGAGTGATTTCTGCATATAAACGGAATAAAAATCTGGCAGATCACTTAGTTAGGGCCAAATTACCTTCTTTGAGTGTTACAAAACCTCGATCGGTTGATAATCAGTTCATGAGCTTAAAGTTTATTAAAAATAGTTATAACGGGACTGTAATTAGAGTCAAACAAAGACTCAGTCTTAGATCCAGCAATTGTGTGTACGTCATTTTTTGTACTAAATGTACATTAAAATATGTGGGAGAAACCAAAAATAATTTGTCCACACGTATGTCCCAACATCGTTATAACATTCGTCACAAAAAAGAAAGGGACACTCTTTTAGTTAAACATTTTCTATCACATGGCTTGGCTTCATTCAGGTTTGCAGGGATTCAAATGAATATTTATTGGACTGATCAAGAACGGAAAAGCATGGAGAGATATTGGATCTACACACTTGGGACCAAGGAACCACATGGGTTAAATTTAAAGAACAATTAAAATTTGGGAATTTTTAAGTTTTAAATTGATTAGGCCCAATTTTTGCCCCAATTATAGATTTAATTTTATCTCTTAGTCCAATTATTGTTCGGAATTTAGCCCTAATTTGAATTATATCCCTAATTCTAATTTTCTTGCTTGATTCGGCCTTAACCCTAATTTTATTCCTAACCCTAATTATTGCTAATCTAACCTTTACCTATATTCTAACCCCAACCCTAACCCTAACCCCAATCCTAACCCCAACCCCCAACCCAAACCCTAACCCCAACCCCAACCCTAACCCTAACCCTAACCCCAACCCTAACCCTAACCCTAACCCCAACCCTAACCCCAACCCCAACCCCAACCCTAACCCTAACCCCAACCCTAACCCTAACCCCAACCCCAACCCTAACCCCAACCCTAACCCCCAACCCTAACCCTAACCCCCAACCCTAACCCTAACCCCAACCCCAACCCTAACCCTAACCCTAACCCAACCCTAACCCCCAACCCTAACCCTAACCCCAACCCCAACCCTAACCCTAATCCTAACCCTAATTGTAACCCTAACCCTAAGTGTATCCCTACCCCTAACTGTAACCCTAACCCTAACCTTATGTGTTTCCCTAACCCTAACCCTAACCATAGTCTTAACCTTAATTTTATAATAAAATCAATAATTTTTATATTAAAAACATATTAAACATATTAAAAACAATATTTATATATCAATTCATATGTATACTTATTATTAAACATAAAAACGGGGAGGTATGTATACATTTCATAGGGGCAGATTAGAGTTTTAAGGAATTGACACAGTTGCAACAAAACTAAAACTCAGAAACAGTGGAAAGACAAAGGGGGCGTGGTCTAGCCATCTATATAAAGGGAAGAGGCCAGAGCAGCCCTCAGACCAAGCTTCACTGAATGCCAGCACTACAGCCAGCCAGCCATTCATTTTTTCTCATTTATTTTAATTGTGCCTTGCCTGAGGAAGGCCCACACAGGGCCGAAACGTCGCGATACGGCACAAATTCGTATAAACATTAAAAAATCTTGAAAAACATATAAAAAACATATAAAAAAATACTTATTTCATTTTATTTCTTTTATTTCATTTTATTTCATTGGAAATCCTTTCGTAAGAAAGCGCCCTTAGTTGTTTATTATTAAAAAAAATATATAAATACAAATACATAACTAATTAAATAACGCAACAACAACTAATCATGGCCTATAGGGCTTATGAGGATGAGGATGATGATTGGACGGTGGTCCGCTACGGCCGGAGGGGCCGGCGGGACCGCCGATCCAGATGGGACCAGGGGTACGGGAGGTCCACTTCGGGGAAGGACCGTGCACCCCCCTACTTCAATAGGAGAAGGGATTCAACTCCCTACCCTAACCGGCCAGCGCCTCCACGTTGGCCCTCTCGTTACAACGGTCCCCAATCACGCTCCTATGCCGCGGTTGTACGTCAGGATTACCGTCGGCCCGCCCGTAGATGGAGATCTCCGCGGGATGGAGGGCCAGAGGTTAGACGACAGCCAGCCACTCCCCAGTTTGGGAGGTTGGTCCGCAAGTTCCATGCAGTGGTGAAAAATGTCCACCACTTGCAGAACGTTGCCATGAAGCCTGGAAAACCGGAGCCCCGCACCATCTCTAGGATGGTGGAAATGTTATCTGGGATGATAAAACCGGCTTCCCCTACGCAACGCACCATGGACTTGATAATTGGAAATGCCAAAAATTGGGGCCACAATACCTATACAATTTTGATGGAGCATTATGAACAAGGCCTGGAGACACTTCTGGGGGAACTTTCTAGCCTCCTTACCCCAGATTGGAAATCGGCCTTTGAGGTGGCGGTCCGATGGGCCAAACGGAATTTACCCCGCCTCACACAGGAGGTTATTGACCATGCGGAGGCTATGGTCACAGCCCGTCTTGACACCACAGACCAGGCTCAGGCCCCACGCCAACCTGTGGTCACTTTTCAGGCTCCTCAACAGGGGGTTGCAGCACAGGCCCCACAAACAGTGGCGGTCCAGGTGCAGACTTCACAAGCAGTCCAGGTGACCCCACAAGCCCCTCAACAGACCACCACAGTGGTAGAATCCCAGCAGCCTCAACGTGATGTCTCTCCCAAAGAGCGCAGGGAGACACGCGGTAGGACTAGGGGTATAGTTTCATTGGAGGATGATGTTCCTCAGGACAGGGTGATTGAGGAGGTGCAGCAGCAGGACGTGAACCTTGATTCCCCTCAGTTCACCTCTACGCCCCAAAGTGGAGGGGACCTTTTCGAGTCAGTTCAGGGAACCAGTACCTCCAGACAAGTGGTAGCTGAGATACATAGTTTGAATCCCATGGACTCCAACTTCCTTGACGACCTGGTCACCCGCCTGGCCACTCCAGAGCCACAACAATTTAGTGTTTTTACACATTCCATCACGCAGAGAAAACTCACTGATTGGAATTTGGTGGCTGAAAAGAAGGTCCTCATCATAGGTGACTCGAACCTTTCTAGGTTTCCACCATTTGACAACAAAGACCTGCAAGTGGAGAGCTTCCCAGGCGCACATTTCCGCCACGCACAGGCCTTGATGGAAAAAACAGTTCCACCAGCGGACCTCGTGGTTGAGAAGATTGTGCTATCTTTTGGCCTGAATGGGAGAGGGAACAAAACAGAAACAACAGTGAAAAACTTGCAGGCAGCCATTAGAGCCACAAGGAAGAAATTTGCTTACGCAGATATTTGGATCCCCATTGTCAATTTCTCTTTGGAGCTTCCGGAGGAGGAACAAGAGAACCTTAGGGATCTCAATGATCACATTGGGAGGAATATGTCATATATTCCTCCCCTGCCAGAGGAGGATTTCGTCACAGAGGTAGACGATGTACATTGGACACCGGGGACAGCCCAGGCTATCTTTGATCATTGGATCAACTTTTTAAACTCCAGATCCCCCTGAATCTGGAACAGGAGGGGAGGATGAATCTGGGGCTCATGATGTGATCGTGTTGGCAAAGAACTTTATTCTTACCAGATCACAATCTAATCTTTTGAGCAAGGGTTTGTCCTTCATTCCAACTGTAGACATAGGCCGAGATCAAAAAATACAATTTCAATTGGATATTCAAAATTATCATCGAAAAATTAAATTAGCTGATTATTTTAAAAATTCCGGGCAAAGACAACAACTGCCCTTTGTGGGACCGTCGGAATGGATGCCTCCACTTGAAAATTTGTCCCCTGAAGTACGTAATCTGATTAAAGAAGATTTAAAATCAATTAAAAAACATTCCAAATTCATAGAAGAAAAATCAAATATTTCATTAGGTGAAATTCATGCACTGAGAGAACTTAAAAGTATGAAATATATAGTCATTAAGCCGGCAGACAAAGGTTCAGCCGTGGTCATTTTGAGCAGGGACCAATATATTATGGAGGTGGAACGGCAATTAAAAGACAAAGAATATTACAAAGAATTGGATAGACCGATGTATAGTGATACTATTCCTATTGTTGCGGAGATTATAAATTCATTAAAACAAAATAAGTTCATTAATTCAAAACAAAGATTATATTTGATTGGAAAATCTCAACCTAGACAACGATTATTTTATATCCTGCCGAAAATCCACAAAGAACCCGAAAAGTGGACGGTTCCATTTGAGGTTCCCCCTGGGAGGCCAATCGTATCAGATTGCGGGAGCGAGACCTATCAGACGGCGGAATTTTTAGATTACTATTTAAATCCTTTATCCACTAAACATCCGGCCTACGTCAGGGATACTTACCATTTCATTCAAATTGTCAAAGCTTTGAGGATTCCAGAAGATTTCCTGTTCTTTTCAATGGACGTAAATAGCCTTTACACAAACATCCCAATCCAAGCAGGGATTGATTGTGTAAAAGATATTTTCCAAAAATTTCCAGACCCAAAACGCCCAGATGAGGAACTCCTAAAATTATTAGAAATAAATTTAACCCGTAATGATTTTTTGTTTAATGAAAAATATTACTTACAAATAAAAGGGACGGCCATGGGCAAAAAGTTTGCCCCCGCCTACGCCAATATTTTTATGGCAAATTGGGAACGGGAAGTTTTCTTAAAATTAAAGAAAAAGCCAGTACATTACCTACGATATCTGGATGATATATGGGGGATCTGGATTGGACCGGAGGAAGAATTTCAGGAATTTGTGGATACCCTGAACTCCCATGATCCTTCAATAAAATTACAAACCACAATTAGTAGGCAGTCCATTGATTTTTTAGATACCACTGTGTATAAAGGACCTGAGTTCCCAACAAACCACCAATTAGACATCAAAGTATTTTTCAAAAAAACAGATACTCATTCACTCCTACACAAAAAAAGCTTTCATCCAATGCATACATTCAGAGGAATTGTGAAATCACAATTGTTAAGATTTAAACGTATTTGCACGACAGCGGGAGGTTTTAAGGAGGCAGTAAAGGCCTTATTTACAGCCTTACTTAAACGAGGGTACTCTAGGTCCTTTCTTAGACACTCTCTTAGGACTTTTCAGGAGAGTAAGATTAAGGAAGATGGTAATTTGATCCCACTAATCACTACGTTTTCAACTGGGAGCAGATTGCTCAATGGTAAACTTAAAGATAATTATGACAAATTCATGGGCCCAACAGGAATCATCCCAAATTCCAGAGTGATTTCTGCATATAAACGGAATAAAAATCTGGCAGATCACTTAGTTAGGGCCAAATTACCTTCTTTGAGTGTTACAAAACCTCGATCGGTTGATAATCAGTTCATGAGCTTAAAGTTTATTAAAAATAGTTATAACGGGACTGTAATTAGAGTCAAACAAAGACTCAGTCTTAGATCCAGCAATTGTGTGTACGTCATTTTTTGTACTAAATGTACATTAAAATATGTGGGAGAAACCAAAAATAATTTGTCCACACGTATGTCCCAACATCGTTATAACATTCGTCACAAAAAAGAAAGGGACACTCTTTTAGTTAAACATTTTCTATCACATGGCTTGGCTTCATTCAGGTTTGCAGGGATTCAAATGAATATTTATTGGACTGATCAAGAACGGAAAAGCATGGAGAGATATTGGATCTACACACTTGGGACCAAGGAACCACATGGGTTAAATTTAAAGAACAATTAAAATTTGGGAATTTTTAAGTTTTAAATTGATTAGGCCCAATTTTTGCCCCAATTATAGATTTAATTTTATCTCTTAGTCCAATTATTGTTCGGAATTTAGCCCTAATTTGAATTATATCCCTAATTCTAATTTTCTTGCTTGATTCGGCCTTAACCCTAATTTTATTCCTAACCCTAATTATTGCTAATCTAACCTTTACCTATATTCTAACCCCAACCCTAACCCTAACCCCAATCCTAACCCCAACCCCCAACCCAAACCCTAACCCCAACCCCAACCCTAACCCTAACCCTAACCCCAACCCTAACCCTAACCCTAACCCCAACCCTAACCCCAACCCCAACCCCAACCCTAACCCTAACCCCAACCCTAACCCTAACCCCAACCCCAACCCTAACCCCAACCCTAACCCCCAACCCTAACCCTAACCCCCAACCCTAACCCTAACCCCAACCCCAACCCTAACCCTAACCCTAACCCAACCCTAACCCCCAACCCTAACCCTAACCCCAACCCCAACCCTAACCCTAATCCTAACCCTAATTGTAACCCTAACCCTAAGTGTATCCCTACCCCTAACTGTAACCCTAACCCTAACCTTATGTGTTTCCCTAACCCTAACCCTAACCATAGTCTTAACCTTAATTTTATAATAAAATCAATAATTTTTATATTAAAAACATATTAAACATATTAAAAACAATATTTATATATCAATTCATATGTATACTTATTATTAAACATAAAAACGGGGAGGTATGTATACATTTCATAGGGGCAGATTAGAGTTTTAAGGAATTGACACAGTTGCAACAAAACTAAAACTCAGAAACAGTGGAAAGACAAAGGGGGCGTGGTCTAGCCATCTATATAAAGGGAAGAGGCCAGAGCAGCCCTCAGACCAAGCTTCACTGAATGCCAGCACTACAGCCAGCCAGCCATTCATTTTTTCTCATTTATTTTAATTGTGCCTTGCCTGAGGAAGGCCCACACAGGGCCGAAACGTCGCGATACGGCACAAATTCGTATAAACATTAAAAAATCTTGAAAAACATATAAAAAACATATAAAAAAATACTTATTTCATTTTATTTCTTTTATTTCATTTTATTTCATTGGAAATCCTTTCGTAAGAAAGCGCCCTTAGTTGTTTATTATTAAAAAAAATATATAAATACAAATACATAACTAATTAAATAACGCAACAACAACTAATCATGGCCTATAGGGCTTATGAGGATGAGGATGATGATTGGACGGTGGTCCGCTACGGCCGGAGGGGCCGGCGGGACCGCCGATCCAGATGGGACCAGGGGTACGGGAGGTCCACTTCGGGGAAGGACCGTGCACCCCCCTACTTCAATAGGAGAAGGGATTCAACTCCCTACCCTAACCCTAAACCCTAACCCTAACCCTAACCCTAACCCTAACCCCTAACCCTAACCCTAACCCTAACCCCTAACCCTAACCCTAACCCTAACCCTAACCCTAAACCCTAACCCTAACCCTAACCCTAACCCTAACCCTAAACCCTAACCCTAACCCTAACCCTAACCCTAACCCTAAACCCTAACCCTAACCCTAACCCTAACCCTAACCCCTAACCCTAACCCTAACCCTAACCCTAACCCCTAACCCTAACCCTAACCCTAACCCTAACCCCTAACCCTAACCCTAACCCTAACCCTAACCCTAACCCCTAACCCTAACCCTAACCCTAACCCTAACCCTAACCCGCGCACCCCCCTACTTCAATAGGAGAAGGGATTCAACTCCCTACCCTAACCCCTAACCCTAACCCTAACCCTAACCCTAACCCTAACCCTTAACTTAACCCTAACCCTAACACTTAACTTAACCCTAACCCTAACACTTAACTTAACCCTAACCCTAACACTTAACTTAACCCTAACCCTAACACTTAACTTAACCCTAACCCTAACACTTAACTTAACCCTAACCCTAACACTTAACTTAACCCTAACCCTAACACTTAACTTAACCCTAACCCTAACACTTAACCCTTAGGACCCTTACCCTAACCCTAATGACCCTTACCCTAACACATACCCTAACCCTATCACATACCGTAACACTGACACTTAGACTTTTTTTCCATATACATATAGTGGGGGCACATTTTTGACTATAACTTTGGAACGGAAGGTCGGACTGACTTGAAAACAACTTCCGTGTATATGTTTTTTGGGACGCTGAACACACCAGTCTTGGTCCCGAGTCTCTAGGACCTTTCGTTCCAGAGATACGAACATCGGGATTGGTAAATCTCGCGATATCTCGAGAACGAAAAGTCGTAGAGACTCGCGGTAAAGACCAGCCTTCTCAGCGCCCCTGAAAACCCCCTAGTAGAACTTGGTCCCGACTCTCTACGACCTTCCGTTCCCGAGATACAGAATTGGGTAGGGGTACCCGATTGAGTTTTTATCCCCTTTACCTAACACTTAACTTAACCCTAACCCTAACACTTAACTTAACCCTAACCCTAACACTTAACTTAACCCTAACCCTAACACTTAACTTAACCCTAACCCTAACACTTAACTTAACCCTAACCCTAACACTTAACTTAACCCTAACCCTAACACTTAACTTAACCCTAACCCTAACACTTAACCCTTAGGACCCTTACCCTAACCCTAATGACCCTTACCCTAACACATACCCTAACCCTATCACATACCGTAACACTGACACTTAGACTTTTTTTCCATATACATATAGTGGGGGCACATTTTTGACTATAACTTTGGAACGGAAGGTCGGACTGACTTGAAAACAACTTCCGTGTATATGTTTTTTGGGACGCTGAACACACCAGTCTTGGTCCCGAGTCTCTACGACCTTTCGTTCCAGAGATACGAACATCGGGATTGGTAAATCTCGCGATATCTCGAGAACGAAAAGTCGTAGAGACTCGCGGTAAAGACCAGCCTTCTCAGCGCCCCTGAAAACCCCCTAGTAGAACTTGGTCCCGACTCTCTACGACCTTCCGTTCCCGAGATACAGAATTGGGTAGGGGTACCCGATTGAGTTTTTATCCCCTTTACCTAACCCTAACCCTAACCCTAACCCTAAACCCTAACCCTAACCCTAACCCTAAACCCTAACCCTAACCCTAACCCTAACCCTAACCCTAACACTTAACTTAACCCTAACCCTAACACTTAACTTAACCCTAACCCTAACACTTAACTTAACCCTAACCCTAACACTTAACTTAACCCTAACCCTAACACTTAACTTAACCCTAACCCTAACACTTAACTTAACCCTAACCCTAACACTTAACTTAACCCTAACCCTAACACTTAACTTAACCCTAACCCTAACACTTAACCCTTAGGACCCTTACCCTAACCCTAATGACCCTTACCCTAACACATACCCTAACCCTATCACATACCGTAACACTGACACTTAGACTTTTTTTCCATATACATATAGTGGGGGCACATTTTTGACTATAACTTTGGAACGGAAGGTCGGACTGACTTGAAAACAACTTCCGTGTATATGTTTTTTGGGACGCTGAACACACCAGTCTTGGTCCCGAGTCTCTACGACCTTTCGTTCCAGAGATACGAACATCGGGATTGGTAAATCTCGCGATATCTCGAGAACGAAAAGTCGTAGAGACTCGCGGTAAAGACCAGCCTTCTCAGCGCCCCTGAAAACCCCCTAGTAGAACTTGGTCCCGACTCTCTACGACCTTCCGTTCCCGAGATACAGAATTGGGTAGGGGTACCCGATTGAGTTTTTATCCCCTTTACCCTAACCCTAACCCTAACCCTAACCCCTAACCCTAACCCTAACCCTAACCCTAACCCCTAACCCTAACCCTAACCCTAACCCTAACCCTCTAACCCTAACCCTAACCCTAACCCTAACCCCTAACCCTAACCCTAACCCTAACCCTAAACCCTAACCCTAACCCTAACCCTAACCCTAACCCTAACCCCTAACCCTAACCCTAACCCTAACCCTAACCCCTAACCCTAACCCTAACCCTAACCCTAACCCTACCCTAACCCCTAACCCTAACCCTAACCCTAACACTTAACTTAACCCTAACCCTAACACTTAACTTAACCCTAACCCTAACACTTAACTTAACCCTAACCCTAACACTTAACTTAACCCTAACCCTAACACTTAACTTAACCCTAACCCTAACACTTAACCCTTAGGACCCTTACCCTAACCCTAATGACCCTTACCCTAACACATACCCTAACCCTATCACATACCGTAACACTGACACTTAGACTTTTTTTCCATATACATATAGTGGGGGCACATTTTTGACTATAACTTTGGAACGGAAGGTCGGACTGACTTGAAAACAACTTCCGTGTATATGTTTTTTGGGACGCTGAACACACCAGTCTTGGTCCCGAGTCTCTACGACCTTTCGTTCCAGAGATACGAACATCGGGATTGGTAAATCTCGCGATATCTCGAGAACGAAAAGTCGTAGAGACTCGCGGTAAAGACCAGCCTTCTCAGCGCCCCTGAAAACCCCCTAGTAGAACTTGGTCCCGACTCTCTACGACCTTCCGTTCCCGAGATACAGAATTGGGTAGGGGTACCCGATTGAGTTTTTATCCCCTTTACCTAACCCTAACCCTAACCCTAACCCTAAACCCTAACCCTAACCCTAACCCTAACCCTAAACCCTAACCCTAACCCTAACCCTAACCCTAACCCCTAACCCTAACCCTAACCCTAACACTTAACTTAACCCTAACCCTAACACTTAACTTAACCCTAACCCTAACACTTAACTTAACCCTAACCCTAACACTTAACTTAACCCTAACCCTAACACTTAACTTAACCCTAACCCTAACACTTAACTTAACCCTAACCCTAACACTTAACCCTTAGGACCCTTACCCTAACCCTAATGACCCTTACCCTAACACATACCCTAACCCTATCACATACCGTAACACTGACACTTAGACTTTTTTTCCATATACATATAGTGGGGGCACATTTTTGACTATAACTTTGGAACGGAAGGTCGGACTGACTTGAAAACAACTTCCGTGTATATGTTTTTTGGGACGCTGAACACACCAGTCTTGGTCCCGAGTCTCTACGACCTTTCGTTCCAGAGATACGAACATCGGGATTGGTAAATCTCGCGATATCTCGAGAACGAAAAGTCGTAGAGACTCGCGGTAAAGACCAGCCTTCTCAGCGCCCCTGAAAACCCCCTAGTAGAACTTGGTCCCGACTCTCTACGACCTTCCGTTCCCGAGATACAGAATTGGGTAGGGGTACCCGATTGAGTTTTTATCCCCTTTACCTAACCCTAACCCTAACCCTAACCCTAACCCTAAACCCTAACCCTAACCCTAACCCTAACCCTAACCCCAAATATGGAAATTGTTTCTGCATACAGGAGGAACAAAAGCTTGTTGGATTTATTGGTACAGGCTAAATTACCAACATTAAAGATCCATAAACCTCTGCCACTCGAGCCCCAATTCAGTAGGCTGAATTTTATCCGGAACAATAAAGATAAAACATTAGTCAGAATCCCACAAAAATTTAGCCCACAAAGTAAGAATTGTGTGTATATTATTTATTGCACCAAGTGCAAACTACAATATGTGGGGGAAACAAAAAACTCTTTATCAACACGAATGAATCAACACAGATATTGTATTAGGAACAAAAAAGATATGGACTTACCTTTGGTGCAGCATTTTTCATTTCATGGCCTGCCAGCCTTAAGGGTAGCAGGCTTGGAAAAGAATTTTGGCTGGACGGACTGTCAAAGGAAAAAGAGGGAAAGATTTTGGATTTATTTATTAGGCACTACAGTCCCTTCAGGATTAAATATTAGAAATAAGTAATTAATTATATTGTAATAAATAATTAGGCTATATTTTTTATCCTGATTGTAGCCCTAACCCTAACCACAACCCTAACCTCAACCCTAACCCTAACCCTAAGGCTAACCCTAAACCCTAACCCTAACCCTAACCCTAAGGCTAACCCTAAACCCTAACCCTAACCCTAACCCTAAGGCTAACCCTAAACCCTAACCCTAACCCTAACCCTAAGGCTAACCCTAAACCCTAACCCTAACCCTAACCCTAAGGCTAACCCTAAACCCTAACCCTAACCCTAACCATAACCCTAAACTTAACCCCTAACCCTAACCTTAACCCAGAGCCTAACCCTAACCCTAAACCCTAACCCTAACCCTAAGCCTAACCCTAAGCCCTAACCCTAACCTTAAGCCTAATCCTAACCCTAAACTTAACCCCTAACCCTAACCTTAACTCTGAGCCTAAACCTAACCCTAACCTTAAGCCCTAACCATAACCTTAAAACCTGACCCTAACCCTAACCTTAAGCCTAACCCTAACCTTAACTCCTAACCCTAACCTTAACCCTAAGCCTAACCCTAACCTCAAGCCCTAACCCTAACCTTAAGCCCTGACCCTAACCCTAACCCAACCCTAACCCTAATCCTAACCTTAAGCCCTAACCCTAATCCCAACCCTAACCCTAACCTTAAGCCCTAACCCTAACCTTAACTATAACCCTAATCTGGATCACTACTGGGTATGTACACTATCAAAACAAAAAATATATACGGAATAGCGGATACGAAAAGGGGTAAAAATGCCTTAAAATGTTAAAAAATGCCTTAAAATACACTTAAAAATAACACTAATTTAATTATATTTCATTCTAAAGACGTACACAATCCAGACAGATAGAATAAATATCATACTGGGCTTATATAGGGATAAGAAGGTCTTACTACATTATAATTCGGTTAAAAATGCTTTAAAACGATAAAAAAATACTTACCTGCTATATTACATACTTACCTGCTACATTATATACTTACCTGCTATATTACATTTCCTTTAAAATACAAAAACAACTCATATAGATGGAATAAATATTATATTCAGCCACAAATTGGGATAAAAAGTTATAATTCATAACTAAATTATACATAACCCTAACCCTAACCCTAACCCTAACCCTAACCCTAAACCCTAACCCTAACCCTAACCCTAAGGCTAACCCTAAACCCTAACCCTAACCCTAACCCTAAGGCTAACCCTAAACCCTAACCCTAACCCTAACCCTAAGGCTAACCCTAAACCCTAACCCTAACCCTAACCCTAAGGCTAACCCTAAACCCTAACCCTAACCCCCCTAACCATAACCCTAAACTTAACCCCTAACCCTAACCTTAACCCAGAGCCTAACCCTAACCCTAAACCCTAACCCTAACCCTAAGCCTAACCCTAAGCCCTAACCCTAACCTTAAGCCTAATCCTAACCCTAAACTTAACCCCTAACCCTAACCTTAACTCTGAGCCTAAACCTAACCCTAACCTTAAGCCCTAACCATAACCTTAAAACCTGACCCTAACCCTAACCTTAAGCCTAACCCTAACCTTAACTCCTAACCCTAACCTTAACCCTAAGCCTAACCCTAACCTCAAGCCCTAACCCTAACCTTAAGCCCTGACCCTAACCCTAACCCAACCCTAACCCTAATCCTAACCTTAAGCCCTAACCCTAATCCCAACCCTAACCCTAACCTTAAGCCCTAACCCTAACCTTAACTATAACCCTAATCTGGATCACTACTGGGTATGTACACTATCAAAACAAAAAATATATACGGAATAGCGGATACGAAAAGGGGTAAAAATGCCTTAAAATGTTAAAAAATGCCTTAAAATACACTTAAAAATAACACTAATTTAATTATATTTCATTCTAAAGACGTACACAATCCAGACAGATAGAATAAATATCATACTGGGCTTATATAGGGATAAGAAGGTCTTACTACATTATAATTCGGTTAAAAATGCTTTAAAACGATAAAAAAATACTTACCTGCTATATTACATACTTACCTGCTACATTATATACTTACCTGCTATATTACATTTCCTTTAAAATACAAAAACAACTCATATAGATGGAATAAATATTATATTCAGCCACAAATTGGGATAAAAAGTTATAATTCATAACTAAATTATACATACCAAGGGTGAAAAATACCTTAATAAATTAATAAATACTTACCTGTTATTTTAACCTAAATACATCTCATAAAAAATACACATACAATTCATACAGACAGAATAAATATCACATTTAGACATATATAGAGATAAAAGGTTTAAAACAGCATCATAGTTCATAAATAACTTATATATAAATATATAGGATTACAACTTCATTATAGGATTATATTTCATCTAAATTATAAGGACTTCTATGTGATTAAAATAAAAAGAATAGAAATAAAACCACATTATCTGATAGAGAAAGCCACCAGACAGCTGGATACGGACAGGACATGTCCAGACATGCCCCAGGGGGCGGAGCTTCTGGCTCTATATAAGAGAGAGGAGGCAGACAGAGAGCCCCATTCTCTCACTCACCTTCACAGAGCCAGTTGCTACCTTTTCACAGCCAGTCTGCGTGTCTTAGTGTGCCGTACACCTGAAGAAGGTCCATTAGGACTGAAACGTTGTGTTGTGGCACACTATTTTTTGCTTTATTATTATTATATATAAAATAGACATATTTTATTTTATTTTATTATTTTTTTATTTCTTATTTTATTTTATTTATCACTGGTTTATCCTTCCCCGTGAGGAAGCGCCCTAAGTTGTTTGTTTATTTTATTTTATTCATTAATAAGGTCCACTCATGGACACTGGCTGGACTACGGTGCGGTATGGCCGACGACGCCACCGCAATTATCAGCCAAAAGGGGACCAGGGGTATGGGGAGTCATATGGGTGGAAGGCCAGCGCTCCCCCTTTCTCCTTCAGGAGACGGGATAATTATTTCCCCTATCCTAACCCTAACACATACCGTAACACTGACACTTAGACTTTTTTTCCATATACATATAGTGGGGGCACATTTTTGACTATAACTTTGGAACGGAAGGTCGGACTGACTTGAAAACAACTTCCGTGTATATGTTTTTGGGGACGCTGAACACGCCAGTCTTGGTCCCGAGTCTCTACGACCTTCCGTTCCAGAGATACGAACATCGGGATTGGTAAAACTCGCGATATCTCGAGAACGAAAAGTCGTAGAGACTCGCGGTAAAGACCAGCGTTCTCAGCGCCCCTGAAAACCCCCTAGTAGAACTTGGTCCCGACTCTCTACGACCTTCCGTTCCCGAGATACAGAATTGGGTAGGGGTACCCAATTGAGTTTTTATCCCCTTTACCCTAACCCTAACCCTAACCCTAACCCTCTAACCCTAACCCTAACTCTAACCCTAACCCTAACCCTGACCCTGACCCTAACCCTGACCCTGACCTTAACCCTAACCCTAACCCTAACCCTAACCCCCTAACCCTAACCCTAACCCCCTAACCCTAACCCTAACCCTAAAGAAGCCTAAAGAATCCTCAAGGATGCTAATGATGCCTAAAGAATACTCATGAATCCTAATGAACCCTAATGAATCCTAATGATGCTTAATGAATGCTAATGAATCCTAGGGAAGCCGAATGAATGCTAATGAAGCCTAATGGATCCTAATGAATCCTCATGCAGCATAATGAATCCTCATGAATCCTAATGAATCCTAATGAATCCTCATGAATCCAAATGAAGCCTAATGAATCCTAAGGAATCCTGATGAATCATAATGAAGCCTAATGAGTCCTAATGAATGCTCATGAATCCTAAGAAAGCCTAATGAAGCCTTTTCAATCCTCATGTGTACTAATGAAGCCTAATTCACCCTAACAAATCCTGATGAATCCTAATGAATCCTCTAAAAGCCTAATGAATCATAATGAATCCTCATGAAGACTCATGAAGTCTAATGAATCCTAATGAATCCTCATGAATCCTAATGAGACCTCATGAATCCTAATGAAGCCTAATGAATCCTTATGAATCCCCATGAGTCCTCATGAACCCTAATGAATCATGATGAAGCCTGATGAATCCTAATGAATCCTAATGAAGCCTAATGAATCCTCATGAGTCCTAATGAATCCTCATGAAGCCTAATGAATCTTAATGAAGCCTCATGAATCCTCATGAATCCTAATTAGTGATGGGTCGGTTGCGAACGAAACGGCTCTTGGAGCCGGCTCTTTGAAGTGAACGACGGGAGCCAGCTCCTTATTGGGAGCCGTGTTTTTTTTTTTTTTTTTTCTCTCTCTCACTTTTTTTCTCTACGCCGCACGTGATTGGTCAATATGTGTTTGAGCCTTGTGTTTGCGCTGAGCAGAGGGGAGGGGCGAGAGTTACACTAGCAGCAGCAGTAGCGCACGAACAGAGAGAGAGAGAGAGAGAGGAGAGGGGAGGGAGGGAGAGAGAGAGAGAGAGAGGGAGAGGGAGGGGAGAGGGAGAGCCGGGCGCAACAAGAGGAGACAACATCGACATATTTAGGAAGGTAGAGGAAAGAAAATGAGTGACACCAGGACCATTTCAATTTTACTGACAATACAAAGGCAGAGTGTAGAGTCTGCAGGAATATCATATAGAGCCACAAACAACCTGCACAGGTAAACAACCTGAGAACAGTCCACCAATCAGAGCAATGGGAAGATAAAACAGTCAGTTGAGTGTGATATTAATGAAGGTGCCAGTGTGTCTACTGCAACTGTTGCTGCTGCTGCTGTAGTAGTAGTAGTAGTAGTAGTAGTAGTAGCTGTATCTACAGCATCATGCTGTTCACCACCACAACTACCTTAACCAACCCAGAGCTCTATGAGACAGTTTGTGCAGAAGTCTGTGACCCCAGCAAGACATAACTCAGTTGATGAAGAACTGGCAAAAACGATTGCATTGATTTCCATCCATTTTCAGCTGTGGATGATAAAGGATTCAGGAAGTTTATTCATGCACTGAATCCTATGTCTGCAATTCCAAGCAGGAAAACAAAAAATCATCCCAGGCCTATATGACAGAGAACGTGCATCCACTGCCAGAGAGAGTTAAAAAAAAAAAAAAAAAAAAAAAAGCCACAGCAGCATCCTTCTGGTCAGTTAGGTGTCACTTTATTGAAAATGACAAAATGGTGGTCTGTCTTCTGGATGGTTTTGAGTTCAGCGACAGACACACTTCTGAGAACTGAGCAGAAGAGCTGCTGAAAGAGGCCAAAGAGGGATGCTGTTACTGACAACGCAGCTAACATAACAATTACATTAGAAATTCATTTTGAGCACAATTTTATATCGTTGTTGATAATAAATTAATTAAAGCAACAAAATAACCTGAAGAGCCATTTGGGAGCCGAAAGAGCCGGCTCTTTTTAGTGAGCCGAGCCGAAAGAGCCGGTTCTCTAAAAAGAGCCGGAATTCCCATCACTAATCCTAATGAATCCTCATGAACCCTAATGAATCCTAATAAATCATAATGAATCTTCATGAAGCCTAATGAATCCTAATGAAGCCTAATGAAGCCTAATGAATCATTATGAATCCTCATGAGTCGTAATGAAGCCTAATGAATCCTGATGAATCCTCATGAAGCCTAATGAATCCTAATGAATCCTCATGAGTCCTAATGAAGCCTAATGAATCCTAATGAAGCCTCAGCCTCTGACAGCGTCGGGCTGGATTTAAACATTTAGTGTTTAGTGTACGGTAGCCGCGGTGCTAAAACGTCCCGGAACATACTACACCAGAACATCTCCACAGTAGTACTACCGTGGATCGCTGAACGAGCGCTGAGCGCGGGGCCAGTTTCCACCGTGTGGCGGGCTGACGCTGTTCTCCTCCGGGCTGCTGTTGGCGCTACACGCTGCTCTGATGGACACTAACACACATGGAAGATAAGTTAACAACCCCGAACATGTCTGTGACCAGCCAACGGTACTGGTCCATACAGGAGCGCTGTTCGGTCCCACTTCAAGACTCACTGGGACCAACTGAATGATGCTGATGTTATAAAACACACAAGCTGCTCCAGCTGTGCAGCGACACATCTGTTGTGATCTGGATCACCTGATCGGTACTCACACCTTAATATCTAACTCTCTCTATACAACATACAGATATAATGACAGAATGGATAACCAACCCGAGAGATTACTAGTCCAGGTAGGAGATATTATACATGTCCATATGTGTATATATTATACAGTGTTGTCATTGCAGTGGGAATAGCAGTGTTGTACAGCTTGTGCAGGACCAGAATCAGCTGGTTAGACCTGATATGCTTCACTCTATTCTATTTGATTGAATAATAAAGAGACAAATGTATCTCCATATGCGTGAGCTGTCATAATGTGTGGAGGTCTGGACCCACAATGCAGACAATAAGCTCAATGGCAAATTGTAAAACAAAAAATTTATGAAAGAAAAGTTCAAGGAGCTGAAGCAGGGTTAGGGTTGCTGTGAGCCCAAGGTGTCCAGATGAAGTCCAGGTGAGACTGAAGATGACGGCGTGAGGCAGAGTCAGGTGGAGAGGATTTGTGAGGTCCAGAGGGGTAGCGGCAAAAACGCAGGAAACTGGAAACAGGGAAAAACACAAAGTCAAAACTGGGCTACAAAGCCGGCAAGAGATCCCAGAAAACTACTGAGCCAAAATACAATACCACTGAGGTAAGCTGGCAATCTGGCGGCGAGCAGTGAACCGGGCCAGGGTTTTATCCGGAGTGAGTGAAGGTGGTTGATTGCAGATGGCTGGAAGGTGTGCAGGTGAATGGTGACTCCAGCTCCGCCCCGCTCCAGACTCACACAGAGGAGAAAACAAAGACATGGAAAGAACAACACCAGGATCCTCGGATCCTGACAGATCCCTGTGTTTTATTGGGGATGTTTGGCTACATTAAGAATGGGAAGCAGTGGAGGCCGGTCCGCTCAGCCATGTGACGTCAACCAGCATGTATAAAGCCAGAGGACAGATATACTGTCAACACAGTGACTTGAATAACTCAGACATAGTCACAGGAAACAGCACAGCCTTCAGCTCTTTAGGCCACTGCTAGTGTGCTTTCTTTCCCTGAGACAAACAACCACTTAATACTTTATATCTCTGAATTGCTGATTTAAACGTGTGTTTGATGAAGTGAAGTGAATTAAAGGCTGATGTTCTCACTGCAGGCATGTTAAGAGTGAAATGTGACCTTAACCCTCATGTGCTGTTAGGGATGTTTTAAGAAGAAGAAGAAGAAGAAGATAGTCCTTTATTAGTCCCACGAGGGGAAATTCAATTTTTTCACTCTGTTGTTAACTTATACATGGTACATGCAGACCTGAACACACACATGCCCAAACATGCAACAATGGAGAGATGTCAGAGTGATGGGGCTGCTCCTGACGAGCTCACTCAGTTCTTGGTCCATGTCGGGACTTGAACCGGTGACCCTCCAGTTCCCAAGCCAACTCCCTACAGACTGAGCTACTGCCGCCACTAGGGGGCATTTTTACCTCTTAAATTGGCCGTAAATTTCACTGTATTTTATCAAATTGAATCATTTTTATTGAGGAACCTGAATTTAACATACATTTTGGAAATATGATTTCAAAACTTTCAGAAGGTCAATAATACACTGTGGGCAAATTCACGACGCACGTGATGTTCGGACTGAAAACTGCCACTAAAAGAACAGCTGTAAAATTATAACAGATCAACTTTTTTTTGGTCAAATCTGTTTATCAGCCTCTGTCCTGATCAAAACAACTACATATTTCAATATTTTCACAATTTTAACTCTTTAAATGCCAATTTCAAATGTGATGTCACTGATTTGGACACATAAAATGACGTATTTTCAGTATAAAAAGTTATCGGAGACTGGATTCACTTGAACCTTTATCACAGTCTTGGACATGTCAAAGATTAGTAACAACATTGACTTGGATGAATTATTAGTTTTTGTGCAGCATCAGAATAAAATTTGTACTCACACATGATGTTGGTGGCTGTTTTTGCCCCATTGACTGCCATTATAACCACATTTTTTGAATGCACAGCCATGACACTATATAATCATGCATTCTGCAATGTTGATGGTCCCCCAGTTGAACAGAAGTAAAGTGTGTGATTTTTACTGTTGATGACCAGGTTGCATCATGTAGCCGCTACATAGGCCTGTACATGAAATGTGTCTTTTTTGATGATGGTAAAGTCAGTCTGAAACTACTTTAGAGTATTTTTTAATACACTCTTCTTGCTAGAATCCACTCCAGATTGTCGACAGCTCTCTTGCAGCGGTTATAGTCACTGATGATGAGTGGCTTTTGCTTTAATTCATCCAAGTCAATGTTGTTACTAATCTTCCTAATCCGAATCCAAATGAATCCTAATGAAGCCTAATGAGTCCGAATGAATGCTCATGTATCCTAATGAATCCTAATGAAGCCTAATGAAGCCTAATGAAGCCTAATGAATCCTAATGTATCCTAATGAATCCTAATGACGCCTAACGAATCTTAATGAAGCCTAATGAATCATGATGTATCCTAATGAATCCTAATGACGCCTAACGAATGCTCATGTATCCTAATGAAGCCTAATGAAGCCTAACGAATCCTAATGTAGCCTAATGAATCCTCATGAAGCCTAATGAATCCCCATGAAGCCTCATTAATCCCAATGAATCCTCATGTCTGTCCTAGCCGTCCTACGACGGAGCCCCCCGTCAACGGGCGGGCTCAGTCGAACCTCACCGCCTCGGGGCGACAGGGGGCGTCTCCGGAAACAAACAGCCGCTTTCTCAAACCCTTCGGCAGCAAGCATCATCGTTGCCTCGCTTCGGACCCCGCTGGGTGGCTGCATGGCTGGCTGGCTGGCTGGCTGGCTGCAGCAGCAGCAGCAGAGGCGGGGCTCCTGCCCAACCAACCCCCGCTCCTCAGCACGACGAGAGGGAGGGCTACCTGGTTGATCCTGCCAGTAGCATATGCTTGTCTCAAAGATTAAGCCATGCAAGTCTAAGTACACACGGCCAGTACAGTGAAACTGCGAATGGCTCGTTAAATCAGTTATGGTTCCTTTGATCACTCTCACGTTACTTGGATAACTGTGGCAATTCTAGAGCTAATACATGCCAACAAGCGCTGACCTCCGGGTATGCGTGCATTTATCAGACCCTAAACCCATGCGGGGAGCTCCCTCCGGGGGGCGCCCTGGCCGCTTTGGTGACTCTAGATAACCTCGAGCCGATCGCTGGCCCTCATGGCGGCGACGTCTCATTCGAATGTCTGCCCTATCAACTTTCAATGGTAATTTCTGTGCCTACCATGGTGACCACAGGTAACAGGGAATCAGGGTTCGATTCCAGAGAGGGAGTAAGCGGATTTTATTTTTTTTCTTTTCAAATTCAAAAACAAGAAAAACTAGATATATACACATATATAAAAAACGTCCCTCTCACCCTCTTAGGGTGGTAACCGTGTCCTTCTCAAGCTCGGGTCCTCTACCAGAGGCCTGGGAGTTTGAGGGTTCTTCAGTATCTTAGCTGTTCCTAGCACTGCGCTCTTCTGGACTGAGGCTTCAGATGTTGTTCCCGGAATCTGCTGGAGCCACCCTCCCAGTTTGGGGGTCACCGCCCCGAGGGCTCCTACTACCACTGGAACCACGTTAGCCTTGATCTTCCACATCTGTTCCAGCTGGTCTTGCAACCCTTGATACTTCTCAACCTTTTCGTGCTCCTTCTTCCTGAAGTTGGCGTCAGCTGGTATCGCCACATCTATCACCACTGCCCTCGTCTGTTCTTTTTCCACCACCACTATGTCCGGTTGGTTAGCCAGCAGCTGTTTGTCAGTCTGGAAGCTGAAGTCCCACAGGATCTTAGCCCTGTTATTCTCCACCACCTTCGGTGGTATGTACCATTGGGATTTGGGTACTTCTAGTCCATACTGGGTTCTTGTACACTATCCCAGCCACTTGGTTGTGCCTCTCCATGTATGCTGATCCTGCTAGCATCTTACACCCTGCTACTATGTGCTGGACTGTCTCCGGGGCATCTTTACACAGCCTGCACCTTGGGTCAGATCTACTCTAGTAGATTCTGGCCTCTATGGCCCTGGTACTTAGGGCTTGTACTTGTGCTGCCATTATCAGTGCCTCTGTGCTGTCTGTCAGTCCAGCTTTGTCCAGCCATTGGTAGGTCCTTGTGATATCAGCCACTTCCTGTATCTGGCGGTGGTACATGCCGTGTAGGGGCTTGTCCCTTCATGTAGTCTCCTCAGCTTCCTCACTCTCTTCAGGTTTCTGATGTCTGAGGCATTCACTGAGCAGTTCGTTTTTGGGGGCCATCTTCCTGATGTACTCTTGGAGTTTCGATGTTTCATCCTGGACAGTGGCTCTGATGCTCACTTGGCTTGGAGTTGGCCTCTAGGGTTGTCTTCTACATTCCCATTGAGTTCTTGATGAAGGCTCTTACTGTCCTGTTGATCTTGTATAGTTCCAGACATTCCAGTATCCATGTGTGGGGCATTGAGTCATAGGCTTTCTGGTAGTCAATCCAGGCAGTGTACAGGTTGGTCTGCCTGCTCTTACAGTCTCTGTGGACTGCTCTGTCAACCAGTAGCTGGTGCTTGGCTTCCCTGGTTGAGTGGAGGACATCTTGTTTATTCTCTTGGCCTCTGCCTCCTTGGTGTTTCTCTTCAACCGGGTGGCCAGAGCTGTTGTCTCTGTTTGGCAGTTTCGAGTCCTTCAGGTATGGAGAGCTTGTTGTATTTCCTGGGTATCCCTTTATTCACCATGTTACCCTTCTGCAGCTCAGATAGCTGATTGAGTTCTCTCAGTGTCGCCTTTATCTTGGCCTCTAACCGTCTCTTCCATGGAGAGTACTGCTTCTTATGCCCTGTACCGATCTTATATCCCAGTATTTCAAGGATTCCTGTTGCTGTACTGTGAATCAGCTTGTTGGTCTCAGTGATGGTTCCTGTAGGGATGGTTCTTATCGCAGCATTCACATCTTCTAGCAGATCTTCTGAAGGTACTTGACAACTCAGCTTCGGTATTTATCGGAGGCTCCAGGTTTCCAGTTGATTCAAAATCTTCCTTCTCAGGTCGGCAGCTCTTGTATTGAGGCTGTTAGTATCTCTTGGTGCTTGGTACCCAATCTGGGATTGTTGGGGAGATGGTGGAATCTCCCCGCTGACCTGTCGTCCTGGCTCCCCCTTATCGTAGCTTCGTTGTAGTATTTCATCGATCTCTAGGTGTGATAGCAGTTTTCAGTTACGGATGCTGGGCTAACAGCTATTTCTTTGTTAGCTTTGATTGTGGGTTTCAAAGCATCCAGATTGCCCTGGTTCCTTAGATTGCAACCTGATGAAAAATGGTTCAATACTTGAGCAAAGCACAGTAAGGAATTGGCAGTAATACCAGAGGAGCCACGCACCAGCTACTGGTTGACAGAGCAGTCCACAGAGACTGTAAGAACAGGCAGACCAACCTGTGCACTGCCTGGATTGACTACCAGAAAGCCTATGACTCAATGCCACACACATGGATACTGGGATGTCTGGAACTATACAAAATCAACAGGACACTAAGAGCCTTCAACTCAATGGGAATGTGGAAGACAACCCTAGAGGCCAACTCCAAGCCAATCGCCCAAGTTAACATCAAGTGCAGCATATACCAAGGGGATGCACTATCACCACTGCTGTTCTGCATAGGACTGAACCCCCTCAGCCAGATCATTATCATCATTAAGCTGTACGCCAGGAATGAGCGAGAAATCGACTCACTGATCCACACCACCGGGATCTACAGCGACGACATACGGATGTCATTCGGGTTGGACAAATGTGGCCGGATGGTATCAAAGAGAGGCAAGTTGATCAGAACTGGGTGGGTGGACCTACCAGGGGGCAGGATAGGAGACATCCAAGACAGCTACAAATACCTTGGTATCCCGCAGGTGAATGGAAATCATGAGGAGGATGCAAGGAAGTCAACCACAGCCAAATACCTCCAGAGAGTAAGGCAAGTCCTGAGAAGTCAGCTGAATGGTAAGAACAAGGTCCGAGCCATCAACACGTATGCACTACCAGTCATCAGATACCCCGCTGCAATCATAAGCTGGCCAAAAGAGGAGATAGAAGCCACGGATATCAGGACAAGATAGCTCCTCACCATGCACGGAGGGTTTCACCCATAGTTTCACCCTGAGGCTGTACACTAAGCGGAAAGAGGGAGGCCGGGGGGCTAGTGAACATCAGAGCCACTGTCCAGGATGAAACATCGAAACTCCAAGAGTACATCAGGAAGATGGCCCCCAAAGCCAAACTGCTCAGTGAATGCCTCAGACAGCAGAAGCCTGAAGAGAGTGAGGCAGCTGAGGAGACCACATGAAGGGACAAGCCCCTACACGGCATGTACCGCCGCCAGATACAGGAAGTGGCTGATATCACAAGGACCTACCAGTGACTGGACAAAGCTGAGCTGACAGACAGCACAGAGGCACTGATCATGGCAGCACAAGAACAAGCCCTAAGTACCAGGGCCATAGAGGAGGAATCTAGCTCTCCAGAATCTACCAGAGTAGATCTGACCCAAGGTGCAGGCTGGGTAAAGATGCCCCGGAGACAGTCCAGCACAGAGGAGCAGGGTGTAAGATGCTAGCAGGATCAGCATACATGGAGAGGCACAACCAAGTGGCCGGGATCGTGTACAAGAACATCTGCACCCAGTATGGACCAGAAGTACCCAGAGCCCAAAGGGACATACCACCGAAGGTGGTGGAGAACAATAGGGCTAAGATCCTGTGGGACTTCCAGACTGACAAACAGCTGCTGGCTAACCAACCGGACATAGTGGTGGAGGACAAAGAGCAGAAGAGGGCAGTGGTGATAGATGTGGCGATACCAGCTGAGGCCAACATCAGCAAGAAGGAGCACGAAAAGGTTGAGAAGTATCAAGGGTTGCAAGAACAGCTGGAACAGATGTGGAAGATCAAGGCTAACGTGGTCCCCGTGGTTGTAGGAGCACTCGGGGCGGTGACCCCCAAACTGGGAGAGTAGCTCCAGCAGATTCCGGGAACGACATTTGAAGCCTCAGTCCAGAAGAGCGCAGTGCTAGGAACAGCTAAGATACTGAAGAACCCTCAAACTCCCAGGACTCTGGTAGAGGACCAGATCTAGAAGAGGACACGCTTATCACCCTAACTGATTTTCATTCGTGGACGGAGCTTCAGCCACCTCTGCTCCAGTATTATACAGTGACTTTTTTAAAAAAATTTGACACACTATACTATACCCTGTTTAGACATACTATACTATGACATTTTTTACTTTTTGACATGTTTTACTGACCTTTTTTAAAATACTTATGCAATGATTTTTTTGCTGTTTCCACTTTTTACTTTTTATTGCATACTGTACTTTCTAAGTTTTATGACCTACTATACTATGACTTTATGACATTTTGTGGCATACTATAATATATTATGTTGACTTTTTTAATGACTTATGACCTTTTATGATATTTTACAGCATACTTTTTGTATTTTGTATACTTTATGTATTTATTTCACATACTTTATTATACTGACTTTTTTCAACATGACATACTATGACTACCGTTTTTTTACTGTCCTGTGGCTATTTTGAGATACGCTATGACTTTTAATGACTTACTGACAACTGACAGTTTTCAGCATACAGTATTGTTACTTTTTAATGTACTATGACTTCTTTCATTATATTTTTCGACATACTATAATGTGACTGTTTTCAACATACTACACAATGACTTCTTAGGAGTTCTTGGACACTATTATCAACTTACACTACTTTTTACATATTTTCCACCAATGATTTTTTTTTTTTATTTTACCTTTTTTGATTTTACCTTTTTCAAGATACTATACCACGGATACCACTCTAAGAGGGTGTGAGGGACGTTTTTATATTTTATATACATATTTAATATATACAATTACTTTCTCCTTTTAGATGGGAACCTTCTCCGTCTGAAATAATAATAATAATCATAATAGCATTATTTATATGGCAATTTTCAAAAAAAACAAAGTTCTTCACAAAAACATAAAAAGCAGCACAAATGAACAGGTAGTAATATATAAAAACAGAGTTGATACAGTAAAAATGACAAGCGAGGTGAAGTACTACAACACAGTAAAAGCAAGTAGAATTAAAGCTACAAGCAGCGATGAACGGGCCCTCGCACCTTCCCCCAAGTCGGCGGTCCTGGTGGGACGCCGGTCAACACACCTGTACATCTGAATATCCATCGCATGCTGCACATACAAGTTAAATGTCATTTTATGCTGACTGAGCAGCACAGGAAACAATGTAGTGCAATTTTTCACCACTTCCTGTGTCCACTGTGTGGCGCTACAGACCACCACGTAAACATACATTATGTTTCACATTGTCCAGTTTGGACCACACATTGTAAATCTCATATGAAATGGATGATTGTTGTCACATAATGGCGATTTCCTGTTGACAGCAGGTGGCGCTATGACTTTGAATCAATATTGCCATGTAGATGTCCTCAGGCCTGGACTTTTATGAAGTAGGTCAAGTTTGGGGCAGACTGGTCCAAGGACAGTTGAGTTACAGCAGTTTGTCATTCAATGGCGAATCATTTTAATTCTCCGCCACGCCACTTCAACGTCGTTTCATAAAAGCACACGATTTGAACAACTTTTCATCACAAAGGTCTTAAGACTGTCCAGACCAAATTTGAAGTCGATCGCGTTAAATCTGTAGGAGGAGTTCTTTAAATACAGAGCCTACAAATCACAGAAAATCAACAAAAAATCCAAAATGGCCGACTTCCTTCCTACCTGCCAAATTTCATCCATGGAGGTGAAACATACCGCCGATGAAACCAGCAGGGGGCGCTACAGAGCCAATTTGCTACACCCGACTGTGGGACCCATGTCAAAATCCGATTTCACACACTTCTGACTGGTGTGCCAGTTTTCAAACCTTTTTGAATAGCCCCAGCACCTCGTTTTTTCCACTCAAAGGCGCACTTTAATAATAATATTAATAATAATAATAATGATCATTAGAAGAACAACAGGGTCCTCGCCGACCTGCGGTCGGTGCTCGGTTCCTAATAACAGCAATAATTACCTGAAGGCGATGTTGAGGCGTTCTCAGAGCAGCGATGAGCTTCCTGGATGCTGCTCTCTGCTCCTCCAGCTGGATCTGGTGGGTCCTGGTCTGTTGTTGAAGAAGCTCCTTCAGTTGGATCAGCTGTCCCTGTCCCAGCTCTCCAACTCCGGGTCCTTGTAGGTCTCAGACGCAGCGGGCATCTTGGTGGCAGCGTGAAGCTGAGCTATCTTTACCTCCGTTTCTTTCTGCAGCGTCTCGTAATCCAGTTTGGTCCTCGCTAACAAGTAGTCCTGGCTCCAGATCTTGGCTGCCTGTCGCTTCAGGTCCCTCTGAGCGTCGCTCAGCATCAGTCTGACCGTGTCCAGCTCCGATTTCAGGCTGCTGTCCTGAACCGGAGGCTGGGCGGGTTCAGCCAGAGCCGTCTGAAGCTGAGCTTTCAGGTCCTGAGTCTCTCTCTGCAGCAGGGTCTTCCCTCTCTCCCACACAACAGCTCTGTGATCCAGAAACCAGTCAAAGAAATTACCTAGAGAGTCCTGATGGACATCGAGGAGGAGCCTCCCGTCGCTGTTTCTCCGGACGATCTTAGCCTCGCTGTCTTTCAGATGATCCTGACACTGCTGTTCAAGGGAAGTGAGGAAGAAATCCCTGACCACAAACTCCTTGTCCTCAAAGTCCACGTAGTCCGTCGTCATCTTGCTGCACCTCTCAGTCACTAAATCCCGTCTCGATAAATCTCCGTCAGCTACCAACTGATCCCAATGTTTGTTTTGGTTGTTATGGAGGTTTCCAGCGTTGTTTAAACTGTGATTACTACACGCGTAATACTATTGGCTTACAGTACTACCATTTCCTGAACTACGCGTCCCATAATGCATCTCGATTTTTATCACGGGCGCTGAAGCGTGTGAACGTCGGCGGCTTCCGGCAGCGCTATAGCGCTGCTAGCTTAGCGGCTAAGTCGCTATATTTAGCGAGTTTTCTGACCCCTCTAGCGAGTCTTTCAAAAAGAGACTAGAGACAATAAGATAAGAGAATCTAAAACCACTAAGATTTGCCAAAGAGTGATTAAAATAGAAATGAATTAAAGAAATAGTAAAGTTGGCTAGCTTATTTTTATCAGTCTTATCAGTCCGAAAGAGTGCTTTCAGACAACAGGCATAGTGATGTCAGGAGAAGAGAAAGAGAAGAAATCCACAGATTCAGTCTCCTCACTAAAGACAAACCCAATCGCTGGACGGATTCACACCATTTAGGATTTTAAATGGATTTCTTTTGCTTTAGGATTTATGGGACATTTCAAATATTTGGTACGTAGGGAATATATGATATCTTTGGGGGAAAAGTGTTTGATAGAGTTTTGAAAAGACAATAACAGAAATGTGATGTCTCCAAACATCTTTCTAATAACTTTATTAGGTATTTTAATATTTTCAAAGTTAATGCCTGAGAGATGTGAGCAGCGTTGGAGACAATCTCTTTGATTAAACCTAAAGTAGGATTAGGAATGGCTTTTATCATGGATTCAAAAGAAATGCAATTTACTACTAGATCATATTTAAGAGAGAAAATTTCATACGTCCATAAACGTCCATTACTGTCAACCAAATGTTAGAGACCTTTCTTTCTAATTGTAATGTATCTATTAATCCATATAGGAGTGAAACTGTGATTGTACAGAAGCTTCCAATATAAAAGTACTTGTTGATGAAATATAGATAATTTGACTGGAAGTTTCTGAATGATGAAGTCACATTTTAATAAAAATTCAATGCCTCCCAGTTTGTTGAAGATTTCTCTGGGGATATGATACCAAAAGCTGTGCTGAATTTTACAAAGATGTCTGTCCAAGTATTCGTCATAAACCATATTATAATCTCCTCCTACAATAATATTTGCCAGTGGATCAGAGAGTTTGAGGTTCTTGATAGTATCAGAAAGCTCTGAAATTAATAATTTATTTTGAGCTGAATTATTAAAGCCGTATACGTTGACGAGAATACTGTATTGGTCATCAATATTCAGAACACAAATTAGCCAGTGGCCATTATTGCTGGATTTAGAGGTCACTAATTTTTGGAGACTCTGACGTGAAAGCAGGTATCGGTCTTCCTCTTCTCAACGAGCAGCGGGTGCTGCCGTGGACCCTCCCCAGTCCCAAAGCACTCATAGGGGGCCCGGTCCTCGTCAGCAGACCCTCCTAGCTGCAGTCTCTGTTCACCCCTCCGCATCCAGTCTGAATGAATCCCGCATGCACGAAGCCGCCACTGGCTGATGGAAATGGAAGATTTTGGGAATAAAACCCTGAAATAAAAAAAGTAACTCCGCCAGAGTGTCTGTTTTGGGTCACTTTTGCTGGTCCCAAGCCCGGATGAAGGTGGAGGGCTGGAACAGTGGCATTAAAAACAAACAGAATCGACTGAAACAAAGTTCATTTGGAGTTATAAACATATTTAGGATTATTTTTACTCACTTTTTGTCTTGAAGGTTAGTTATTAAATACATTATTACTAAAACTAATAATAAAATTCAGAGACAATGTTGTAATATGATCAAGAGCAGATATATTCATATTACAGACTGCCAACCAGAGTGGGTCTGAATAAATGTTTATGTTATTTATTTATTTCATTTGATAGTTGATGTTTTTTATAACCTTTGTTCTCAAAGTTGCCAAGTTAAAAGTCTACTTTTTCAGCTCAAGTCATTGTGCTGAACATGAAGCTTAGCTGGAAAGAAGAAGAAGAAGAAGAAGAAGATATTCCTTTATTAGTCCCACAGTGGGGAAATTCAGTTTTACACTCTGTTGTTCACACAGTACATATACATGTCAATGGAGAGATGTCAGAGTGAGGGGGCTGCTCCTGACAAGCGCCCAGAGCAGTTGGGGGTTCGGTGCCTTGCTCAGGGGCCAACTGGCACCTCTCCAGCAACCAGTTGGTCTTGGTCCATGGGGGCCTTGAACCGGCGTCCTCTGCGTCCTAACCCAAGTCCTTACGGACTGAGCTACTGCCGCCCAAAAGCACAAGATGTCAATAGTTTGAACCATGCGCCTCATCCAGAGATCCATAGTAGTGGAGGGGGGTGCCGGGCCTGGTGAAACAAGTCCACGGCAGATGTGTGGGGACGAAGCCGGACCTGAGGTGGCACTGGCATGCAGCTCAGTGATGGTGGGCCTTTAGGTGGGATCTGCATGCAGCATCTTTTATAAAGGGGATGCTGCATATGAAGTGGTTGAAAATGCAATAATCCAACCAGGGATACTGTCATCATGTGTGGTGGTCAGGACCCACAATGCAGACAATAGACTGATTGGCAGTTTGCAAAAACAAAGTATTTATTTAAGTGAAAGTTCAAGGGGCTGAAGCGTGGCGGGCGTTGCTGTGTCTCACAGGTGTCCAGAGGAAATCCAGGTAGACTGAAGATGATGATGGATTGAAGCCAGGTCAGGTGGAGAGGTTTTGTGAGGTCCAGAGGGGTCACGGCAAAAACACAGGAAACTGGAGACAGGAAAAACACTAAGACAAAAACTGGGCTACAAAGCCGGCAAGAGATCCCAGAAAACTACTGAGCCAAAATACAATACCACTGAGGTTAGCTGGCAATCTGGCGGCGAGCAGTGAACCGGGCCAGGGTTTTATCCGGAGTGAGTGAAGGTGGTTGATTGCAGATGGCTGGAAGGTGTGCAGGTGAATGGTGACTCCAGCTCCGCCCCGCTCCAGACTCACACAGAGGAGAAAACAAAGACATGGAAAGACCACCAGGATCCTCGGATCCTGACAGTAATCTGCTCAATGCAACAACGCCACACGGGCAAATTATTTAGTTGTCTTTCCTGGAAGTTAAAGGTAAAATTAAAAGTTTAACATAAAATGCTGTTGCAGGGAACTTATTATTTTGTTAATTTCACTCTTTCAAAGTCACCAGGAAGTCTCTGACCCTCAAACCAGGCCCCCACTTTGCTTGTGAAATCCTTTTTTAAGGTCTCAAGGTTGGCGTGTATGCTCAAGATATGAGAATGAAAATGGGTCGTATGGGTCTCCCATTTACAGACACGGGCCCTTTATAATAATCACACTTTTTGGAAATTATTTGCTCCTAATCTAAAATGGAGTTTTACAATATTTCTGCGTACTGGGGTCCCCAAACAGTCTTGGTATTACATAAATTGAGTATCACTGTAAATCTGGACTCTTGTAGATCCAGTGAGTTCAATTATATTCATGATGATGATGTTAGTCCCCATAAGAGCCATTTTATTGGAATGAGACCATTTATTAAACTGGAGCTCACTGTATAAAATGACCTGTGGTGACCTCTAGGATACTACTACTAGTACTAGTACTACTACTACTACTACCTCTGGGATAATCACAGCCTCTACTACTAGTACTACTACTACTACTACTACTACCTCTAGGTTAATCACAGCCTCTACTGCTACTACTACTACTACTACTACTACTACTACATCCTGGTAACTAGAGCATTCAGAGGATGGATGGCTTTCCTAGCTATACTGACTACTACTACTACTACTACTACTACTACTACTACAGAGGATGGTGGCTTTCCGAGCCACACTGACTACTACTACTACTACTACTACTACTACTACTACTACATCCTGGTAACTAGAGCATTCAGAGGATGGATGGCTTTCCTAGCTACACTGACTACTACTACTACTACTACTACTACGACTACATCCTGGTAACTAGAGCATTCAGAGGATGGATGGCTTTCCTAGCTATACTGACTACTACTACTCCTACTACTACTCCTACTACTACTACATCCTGGTAACTAGAGACCTACACTGACTTTAAGGGGGTTTCTGAGACCTTTACTGAATAGATGTGGTCACCATCCGATTACCATAAAATGCAGATCTTGCAGAAAAAGTTTTCTTGTAAATGTTTTTGGTACCAAATCACAGTTTGGCTTTTCTATGGTGCTCCTCGAGGTTTTTGTGTGTCGTATTGTGGAGGGATTATTGATGATATTTATCTGTTCTCGAGTGTTAAAAAATGGTTAAATTTAGCACTAAATCTGTGTAACAAATGGTATCAACCCAAAACTGCTGCTGCGTTGACATCGACATCATATACTTCCCTCATAATGTTCTAAACACATACACTTTCACAATTTATTGTAAGAAATCAATTAATTGATTTTCAATTCATGTTTATTTCTGATTCATAATTAGAACAACCTGACACACAGCTGCATCTCAAATTCATCTTCATCTATCTCCCCCTAAAGACCCCTGTACCCCTCTAAAAGAAGACAAAACTGGTCTATTGTGGGTCTGATGATTAGATAAAAATACAATCATTTCTTTCCTAATCATTTGAATTGTGTGTTATTATGCAAATAACCACTATAGATGAGATATATAGATATTTAGATTTTTGACAGTTGAAATGCAGCACAACATGGAAGCAAAAGCAGCGCTTAGTTTGAATGTGAAATTGAAATAAAATATGTTGTCCTTAAAATCTATGAATAATTTAATAATAATTGAATTAATTAATTTATCAGAATTATTGTGAGCATCATTTTGGCCATAACTGTGCCCCCTATTAGCATGTAGCCTTCTTCTCTGGTGCTGTAACATCTGGACACAATCATCACGTCTGCAGTCTCTTCTTGTATTCGGCCATGTACGGCTGAGCGGCGCTCCAGACCTGAGAAAACAGCGCACACACCATGAAGTCATCATAATGGGTCAGTATCACTCCACTGTGTCCGTTCTGGGGAGGACTTGCCTTTTGCTGTCTGACCAGTGTGTGAGCGGCTTCGATATCAGGACTCATAACACGGTCTCTGTCCCAGGGACTGGAGAGACAATGATTAGTGAGGACATCCTCGTAGTACTCCAGCCATAGAAAGTTATGTCTTCATACTGGATTACAAACAAAAGTGAAGTGGGAAGGTTCCTGCTTCCGGGAGGGAAAAATATTTAAAGGGATTTTAAGGGTTTGGGTGTTTTGTTGTATGAGGTTCTCCATAGTCGGTGTCTAATGTACAGTCAGTGGAGTTTGGAGAACCAGCCAGGAGTACCACCACGGGGGCAAAGCAATGTGGACAAGTAGACAGCAAAGTGGATTTTATATACCTAAAAAAATCTATTCAGTTTAAGTGTATGCAATATTTACAATATTTACAGTATTTTCACTACTTTGGGGCGGCAGTAGCTCAGTCTGTAGGGAGTTGGCTTGGCCCCTGAGCAAGGCACCAAACCCCCAACTGCTCGGAGCGCTTGTCAGGAGCAGCCCCCCCACTCTGACACCTCTCCATTGATGCACGTATGTGTGTTTCAGGTCTGCATGTACCATGTATAAGTTAAAAAAAAAAAAAACAACAGAGTGTAAATTGAATTTCCCCTCGTGGGACTAATAAAGGTTGATCTTCTTCTTCTTCTTCTACTTTACCTCGCTGTCGGACAGCCCTTTCTGATGGTCGAACTGAAGCTGTTATCTATGGTGTCTTCAAGGCCACCAGACAAAAACAGCAAGTTTACCTCGAAGAACACAGAAACTGCTCTGGAAGTCACACAATAACACACAGAAATGAACCGATCGAGGTAGCGAGGCAGCTGAGTTTACGCTATATATAGAATATTTTCGCTAGTTTATGTTGCTGGTTTCTAATGGGTAAATGAAGACATTAGCCACATTTACATACGCTAGATTTCTCCAATCTGATCTGAATCTCGGTTGATCGGAAATTCCCGATCCACTGTTTACATGGACACTAAATAAAATGATCCGATCATGACGTGCGTATACGTTTAATCAGAATAAATCCTCTGGACATGCGCAGAGTTCCAGAAATAGTAGAAGAAGCAGCTGGACTTCCTCCTGTGTTGTAAACATCGCTGCGTTGTCCGTCTCGCGTCACGCTGACGTAGCGCACATGCTCAGTGGAGACAGTTTTACCCAGCCAGGAAGACGTGATCCCAGTGGGTGTGGACGTGGACGCCGATGGGAACAATGATCGGCATAAACCACCTCTCAGTCGGAATGAAATTTCGTTCTGTATCGGATCTTCTGACTGATGTGTTTACATGGAGCATTTTAATCTGATTGGCCCTTTATTCTGATTATTTGTGTCCATGTAAACGCAGCTAGTATCTACGAGCTCTTAAAGTAATGTGAAGTCACTGACAGTGTTTAAATGAGTATTACAGTCCAAATTCAAGACATTGGAGCTGTAGCCCGTCCGCTCTTTCGGTGTGACTGATGGCAGTTAACATGTGTTAGGATCGTAGCGTTAGCCTCTGGCCAGCAGCAGTCATCAGAATCACTTCACCGGCTGGGTCTCAAACACTCCCTGCCTTGTCTGCACAGGGACCACCGAGAGATGTGCCAAGGCTTTTCAGGTCAGATACAATCTACAGTTAACATTATCTCTGTGATCCAGTTTGTTAGCTGGCTTGTGTTTGTCTGCCAAATTGTTTCATATGTGGCAACGAGGTGTCTAAATGGGCAGTGGACAGGATCACGAGCCAAAACAAAAACAGACAAAATGGAAATTAAAAATTGTAATTGTAGGATTGCTGTCGGAGAAGCCAGAACTTAAACTTGCCATGTTTCTTTAGCCTATCATGGTCCTTTTATGGTTTATTACACTAAATATATTGCAAATTGGTCCATTAAAAGCCATTGCTATAGCTATTGTGACTTGAAGTGGTAGTGTAAATTTCTCCACTGTGGGACTAATAAAGGAATATCTTATCTTATCTTAGACTACCAATTTCTGTGTTCTTTGAGGTAAAATGACTGTTTTTGCCAATGGAGCCTGGTGGCTTTAAAGAGAGCATAGATGACGGCTTCAGTAGCTCAGTCTGTAGGGAGTTGGCTTGGGAACCGGAGGGTCACCGGTTCAAGTCCCGACATGGACCAAGAACTGAGTGTGAACTGGTAGCTGGAGAGGTGCCAGTTTACCTCTTGGGCACTGCCGAGGTGCCCCTGAGCAAGGCACCAAACCCCCAACTGCTCGGGGCGCTTGTCAGGAGCAGCCCCCTCACTCTGACATCTCTCCATTGATGCAGGTGTGTGTGTGTGTTTTGGATCAGCATGTACTGTGTATAAGTTAAAACAACAGAGTGTAAATTGAATTTCCCCTCGTGGGACTAATAAAGGTTGATCTTCTTCTTCTTCTTCAGTTCCTCTTCAGAAAGAGCTGTCTGACTGCAAACTCAATTTAGTGTACACTTTAACTGATATTGTTTATTGTTTATGTGGCTAAAATTAATTTACAGAAAGAGTACATTGTTTTGGTCCCATGCTGGACTCCTGTCTGCTTTTCTAAACTTCTAACTTTTCTGTAGGTGATACAAGAGAATACTATGGAGAAGTACCTCATACAACTCTACTTCAAAATATCCACACGATCTCTTTACACTACTCTGCATCTCAATGTTGTATCCACAGGGCTCTGAGTTGGTTCACACTTTGCATCAACACAGAGTGACAGCATTCTGTTACACACAGTACATTTACCAACCAAATAAAGTATACATCCTTTTATCCTGCTAGCATTTGGCCAAAGACATTTTGTGAGGTCACAGTGAAGTCATTATTTCTTCCTTGAGCCAAGTGGATGTCTGTGCCAGGTGTAATGATATTCCCTCCAGGGGTTCCTCAGATATTGTTGCTTTCAAGAGAATGGGACAGACGTACGTCAGTCTCGACCTTTAACCACCAAAATCTAATCAGTTCATTCTGGAGTCCAACTAAATGAATGTGAATGAGGAAATTCCCTTTCTGTGTTCATGAGATATCGTATTCACGAGAATGTTACTTGAAAACGTAACATCTCAGTTGTTACAGGTTGAATTGTCTTTACCTGACCACAGAGCGCAGCAGCTCGTAGACCTTCTCCAGGGGCGTGGTGGTCTTCAGGGGACGCAGGAACTCCAGAGCCTGGCAGGCAGCCAGGAGCTCTATGGCCAGCACTGCAACACAGACACGAGTTCATTTAGTACCAGAAGCACATATCGCTTATTATCTGAGTGTATTTGTGGTGCGTTACCTTGCTCCACATGCTCCACCACCCTCAGGGCTTTGCGAGCAGCCCAGCCGCCCATAGACACGTGGTCCTCTGTTGCTGCGCTGGTGGACAGGGAATCAACGGAGGACGGATGGCACAGAGCCTTGCTCTCTGACACTGTAGACGTGGGGAGATGGGAAGGTGATATCAAACCAGTGTACTTTAAGCTTATCCATTACGACACACATTTATCATTCTGTTATCATAGTCTGTTGGTCTGTCACTATGAACTACACTAAAATATTGGATGGGTTGTGAAATTTTGAACATTTATGTTCACCCGAGGATGAATCCACAAACTGTATATTGTATAAGAAGTGGAAGGTAGTCATCGTGCCGTCAACCACTGGTTTGCAGACTACCGTTTTGAAACCTTCGGCATTTTGGCTGTCGCCATCTTGGTTTTTGGCCATCATCATGTTGGGCTTATACAACCAGAGGTACAGTACATGAGAGGGTGGGGCCAAGTACAACCTGACAGTGCTGAATGAGACATTTTTAGGTGACCAAAATAATACAATTAACTTTCATGAACTGAAAATGCAAAACACGAACAACTCACAGAACGGACAACACTGTGATAACGACCTGTCAATCACCAGGTAGCCCCGCCCTAAAGCATCCCCTGCATTATGGTCTATCGGACTCTAAATGGGACCATAATTTACTAAATGAACATCAGGCTGTATCGAAGAAAACTTGAAACCAGTGATTAAGATCCATTCATTACTCACATGCATGCTCACTCATAATTTCGTTGTTGTCATAATTTGGGGCTCTCAGTTGCTTTATCAGCTGTCCTCATCCATGAAATTTGATGTATTGGTTTGTGTACATAGACATGATTTTCACATTTGTTCTTGTGATGTCAGCGCAAAATCAGTTCATTTGCAGTCCACGTAATTATAGAGTGGTAAACGTTGCATAACAAGGAGGTCGAGGTGGACGGGTGGATCAAAGACCAGTACTTTGGTCCAGGAGACTGGTGTTTGTGGTCCATGTGAAACCATGTGAAGTCAGTTGGTTTATTTGTCATGTAACTTCCATACTTAAACTATAGCTTTCCAGGAGTTATCATAACCCAAACCACAATCTTTTCCTAACCCAGCTAATTAGTTTTATTGCCAAAGTCTAACCACGTTAATTTTTTCCTAAGCCTGAGTAGTTTTATTTTGAAAAAACTGAAGTGGAAATTGAGACATGCATCACATGCTGCTGGACATTCATAGGAAAACGCATGACAAATATGTTGTTGAGTCGTGCTGAGCATTTCAAAACAAAGAAATACTTCCAAGAAATACTATGAGACATACCTAAGGCGGCAGCGGTGCAGTGTGCGATCATGAAACCAGAGTTCAACCCTCCATCCTGGACGAGGAAGGCAGGCAGGTCACTGAGGGCCGGATTCAGCAGCCTCTCCACCCTCCTCTCACTCATACTGGCCAGCTCGTGCACAGCTATAGCCAGGTAGTCCAGGGCCTGAAACAGTGAAGTCATCCTCAATCCAAAACTTTGTGGAAGTGGAAGGGGGTGGGATTGTTTTGATGCACAGAGCTACACTTTTCATTTTCTGAGATTACACCTGGTGTCCTGCCACAGCGGCCAGCTGGTTATGAAACATTGCCACAATTTATGAGTATTTAGCTGCTGACTCTTATCCAGCATGTGTCCTCGTCCGTCCAAACACAGACCAGCAGGACACAGAGAGACAGCAGAGGAAAAAGGACAACATATCAAGCAGAGGTCTTATTAGTTAGTTCACTGTGACTTTACCTTGGCTGGATACTCTCCATGGAAATTCCCACCAGATATTGTCTCCCTGGTTTCTGCAAATACCAGCTGGAGATACGTTAAGGCCAGTCACTTGGTGTACATTGTGAAACACTGTCACCTTGTGGTAAAATGGGATCTTATTATTATTAAAGTATTCATATTAGCACATAATACGTGAGTGCATTATACGGCCCATGGACCACACAATTTTACCTACGAAGCTAAAAAAAAAAAAAAAAAGAAAAAACAGTAAAGAAAGTAGCTTCTGTTTTAAAATGCTGGTGTAATGTCAGTGTCAGTGTTAAATAGACCTGAGTGATGTGTGAAGTCATGTCACCTGCTGAGGTGACTCAAACCTGGTCCAGTCCTAGTCCACGGGCGGCGGTCCCTCCAGAACCACGTCTTTAATACGTCATGGACTGATCAGTAGTTTTTAGTGGAGGTTGGTGGTAAAGCTGTGAGCTTAGTTTGTAAAAAAACATGTCTGTATTCAGAGAAAACAACTAGAACGTCACTTTGAGACAAAACCTGCAGAAAGATCCAGAAAGCTGTCTGGAGATGAGAAGGAGAGGACAGCCGAGGGGCTGCTGGCTGAGATACTGAAGCAGAGAGGAACCACAGGAGGAGAGGGAAGGGTTCATGTTAAGGTAAAGGTTAAATGTAAGGGTTAATGATAAGGCACATGATAAATCTAAGGGTTAATGTTGAGTTAAATGTTAAATCTAAGGGTTAATGTTAAGATACATGATAGATCTAAGGGTTAATGTTAAGGTACATGATAAATGTAAGGGTTAATGTTAAGGTACATAATAGATCTAATGGTTAATGTTGAGATACATGATAAATCTAAGGGTTAATGTTAAGGTACATGATAAATGTAAGGGTTAATGTTAAGGTACATGATAAATGTAAGGGTTAATATTAAGGTACATGATAGATCTAATGGTTAATGTTGAGATACATGATAAATCTAAGGGTTAATGTTAAGGTACATGATAAATGTAAGGGTTAATGTTAAGGTATATGATAGATCTAAGGGTTAATGTTAAGGTACATGAAAAATGTAAGGGTTAATGTTAAGGTACATGATAGATCTAAGGGTTAATGTTAAGGTACATGATAAATGTAAGGGTTAATGTTAAGGTACATGATAAATGTAATAAATGTAAAGATAAATGTAATGTAATGACAAGCTGGAGGGGACATTACAAGCCAGCAGCTCCAGGGAGGTGTGGGGAGGCTTCAGGAGGATAACGGGCTACAAACAGCCAGGCCCTGCAGTGGAGGGGACGCTGGAACAGGCAAACCAGCTAAACCTGTTCTTCAACAGGTTTGACCATCCAGCCCCCAACAGCCCAGCAGGACATCCTGAGCCTCCACCCACCAACTCTGGAGCCCCCCTCCCCCCTCTCCCTTCTCCCCCTCTTCTTCCTCTCTCTCCTATCCTAACCTCACCATCCCCTCCCCCCACAACACCCTCCCTGCCCCCTCCCCTCCCTTCAACCCCAGCACCCCCTCCCCCCTCCCACCCTCATCTCCCCACTTCCCCCACCCTCCTGCACTCACCTCTCCCACCCCTCATCCCCCTCCCCCTTCCCTCTCAGCACAACAACACCAGCACCATCCCTGGTCATCACCTCTAGCCAAGTGATGAAGCAGCTCTCCAGGGTGAACACTAACAAGGCCAGGGGGCCTGATAACATCAACCCTAGGGTGCTCAAGGCATGTGCCGGGCAGCTGGCAGGAGCGTTCCAGCACCTCTTCAACCTCTCTCTCAGGCTGAAGAAGGTACCACAGCTCTGGAAGACCTCCTGCATCGTCCCAGTGCCCAAGAAAGGACTCCCTAGCACCCTCAAGGACTACAGGCCAGTCGCTCTGACGTCACACGTCATGAAGATCCTGGACTGGTCCTGCAGCACCTCAGGCCCCTGGTGAGTGACTCCCTGGACCCCCTTCAGTTTGCATACCAGGCAAACATTGGCGTGGACGATGCCATCATCTACATGCTCCACAGAGCCTACACGCACTTGGAGAAGCCGCAGAGCACAGTGAGAATCATGTTCTTCGACTTCTCCAGTGCATTCAATACAGTCCAACCACACCGGCTAGCTGAGAAGCTCTCAGCTATGCAGGTGGACTGGATTACGGACTACCTCACCAGCAGACCACAGTATGTCAGACTGCAGGGCAGCCTGTCTGACGTGCTGGTGAGCAACACCGGTGCTCCCCAGGGAACTGTGCTGTCACCGTTCCTGTTCACCATCTACACCTCCGACTTCTGCTTCAACTCCGGAACATGCCACCTGCAGAAGTTCTCCGATGACTCCTCCATCGTCGGCTGCATCACAGATGACAACGAGGAGGAGTATAGGACACTTGTGGAGAACTTTGTAAGGTGGTGCGACATCAACCACCTACAGCTCAATATTGGTAAGACCAAAGAGCTGGTGGTGGACTTCCGGAAGAGGAGGAAGAGCTCCCCTACTCCCATCACCATCCGTGGGGAGGAGGTGGAGGTGGTGGACAACTACAAGTTCCTGGGAGTTCACTTAAACAATAAACTGGACTGGTCCAACCACTCCGAGGCCTCTACAGGAAGGGACAGAGCAAACTATTCTTCCTGAGAAGGTTGAGGACCTTCAACGTGTGCAACAGGCTACTTCAGATGTTCTACCAGTCTGTAGTAGCCAGCTTTCTGTTCTTCGCCGTGGTATGTTGGGGGGGTGGCATCAGCACCAGAGATGCCACCAAACTGAACAAACTGGTGAGGAGGGCTGGGTCTGTGGTTGGATGTGAGCTGGACAGTCTGGAGGTGGTGGCAGAGGGGAGGACCAGGAGGAAGCTGGAGTCTATTCTGAAGAACCCCTCCCACCCCCTCTATGACCAACTGGTCCAGATGAGGAGTACATTCAGCCAGAGACTGATCCCCCCTCGGCACACTACAAACCGTCTGGGTCAGTCCTTTCTTTTGGTGGCCATCAGGCTCCATAACCAAGGCCTGACCCCCATGTGACTCTGATCATCTGCTCCATATTTATTCCAAATGTATATATTACATATAGTTATATCATTACATATACATATGCTGTGCATATACAATACTCACCACCTGCTGCACTTTACTTATTACTGTTACTGTTATTTATTTTACTGTCAATTTTCTTCATTGCACCTTATTTCATTCACTGCACCTTCTCTTTTACTTTTTACTGTACTGTATTTATCTGTACTGTTGCTGCTGCTAAGACACCCGAATTTCCCTCCGGGGATTAATAAAGGTTCATCTTATCTTATCTTATCTTATCTTAAATCTAAGGGTTAATGTTAAGGTAATTGATACATGTAAAGGTTAATGTTGAGTTAAGTGTTAAATCTAATGGTTAATGTTAAGGTACATGATAAATGTAAGGGTTAATGTTAAGGTACATGATAGATCTAAGGGTTAATGTTAAGGTACATGATAAATCTAAGGGTCAATGTTAAGGTACATGATAGATCTAAGGGTTAATGTTAAGGTACATGATAAATGTAAGGGTTAATGTTAAGGTATATGATAGATCTAATGGTTAACGTTGAGATACATGATAAATCTAAGGGTTAATGTTAAGGTACATGATAGATCTAAGGGTTAATGTTAAGGTACGATAAATCTAAGGGTTAATGTTAAGGTACATGATAGATCTAATGGTTAACGTTGAGATACGTGATAAATCTAAGGGTTAATGTTAAGATACATGATAAATTTAAGGGTTAATGTTACGGTAAATGATAAATCTAAAGGTTAATGTTAAGGTAATTGATACATGTAAAGGTTAATGTTGAGTTAAGTGTTAAATCTAATGGTTAATGTTAAGGTAAATGATAAATCTAAGGGTTAATATTAAGGTACATGATAAATGTAAGGGTTAATGTTACGGTAAATGATAAATCTAAGGGTTAATGTTAAGGTACATGATAAATCTAAGGGTTAATGTTAAGGTACATGATAAATCTAAGGGTTAATGTTGAGGTATATGATAAATCTAAGGGTTAATGTTAAGGGAAATGTTTAATCAAAGGGTTAATGTTAAGGGAAATGTTTAATTAAAGGGTTAATATTAAGTTAAATGTTAACTGTAAGTGTTAATGTTGAGTTAAATGTTAACTGTTAAGTGTTAACGTTAAGTTAACTGTTAAGATTAGTTAAGGGAAACATTCCTCCCCTAACCAGTCAGTCCTATACGGTTCATAGACTCCTCAATATAAAGTCATGTTATTAATAATCTGCTGTTTGGGGGATTTTCAGGAGAATAGATGCTGATCAATAAGTGTCCAGTATGTTTCCTAAAGTGATCAATAGAGGTTATCATCATCATCGACTCTAGACCTTGTGAATTTCTCCACTGTGGGACGAATAAAGGATTATCTTATCTTAGACTGTTTGTGTAGGCGGTGGACAGCGTCACTCTGAGTGGCTGTTTAGTTTAAACAACAATATGAAGTAAATATTGATCATTTTTCATCTTGATCTCATCAGGCCATCTGGAATGAAGCAGCAGTGAGTGCGAGTGATGAAAACATGGCGCTTTGTTTCATGGTCTGTATGGATCATACTAGCGGCTCGTATATCCGCCATCCTCGGCCTTGCTTTTCCTTTTCGAACGACGTATACGGATTATTGGCAGCTGCCAGCAGAGAGCCAGTTCATGGCAGAATGTAAACGGTAGATGGCTGATTTTCTGTTTTGAACCGAAACTCGGTTCGGTCAGGATAATAGTGCAACAGTTCTTATTGAGTCAACCGTCCCCATTTCTTTAGTGAAGCTAGAATCCATGAGAGAGGAGGCGGAGCCACTCTGTTCGAGGACAGCTTCCAGTGTAAGTATGGTCAGCTTGACTGCTTTCAATATGTCGCATATCAGTTAAAATCAACATGTCAAGCAGTTCTAGTGACCATCTACAGACTCCCCAGAACTGAAGCAAGGTTTTTGGATGAGCTTGCCAAACTACTGTCTATTGTGTGCCTGGATTTTGACTGTGTAATTTTAGTGGGTGATTTTAACATTCATGTAGATAATCTTAAAGATGGGTATGCTAAGGAGCTTTTAAGTATTCTGGATAATTTTGGGGGGGCTGCACGGTGGTGCAGTGGTTAGCGCCTCACAGCTAGAGGGTTGCAGGTTCGAATCCGGATTGGGGCTCTTCTGTGTGGAGTTTGCATGTTCTCCCCGTGTAAGCGTGGATTTTCTCTGGGTTCTCCGGCTTCCTCCCACCGTCCAAAGACATGCAATTTAGGTTAATTGATTATTCTAAATGTCCCGTAGGTGTGGATGTGAGCGTGAATGGTTGTCTGTCTCTATGTGTCCTGTGATGGACTGGAGACCTGACCAGGGTGAACCCGCCTTCGTCCAGCTGGGATCGGATCCAGCCCCCCGAGACCCCTAACGGGATAAGCGGTTGAAGATGGATGGATGGATAATTTTGCGCCTTCCCAGCATGTCACAGATTTATCAAATAACAGAGGACACATATTGGATGTGATATCTCCAAAGGTCTTAGTATCTCTGAGGTTGTGGTGAACGATGTTGCTCTTTCTGATCACTGCTGTGTTTTGGTCAAAATGACCACCCTTGTTAATACGATGAAAGCAAGGGTTTCCACCAATCCTGCCCTAGGCTCTAGTTGATGACCTTGTAAACGGTTTTAGTTCCAATATTATGACTGTTATTCATAATTTCACCCCAACGGACCAAACTTCTGCCAGGAAAGAAAAGGTCACCCCGGAGAAACGCCACACTGGTTAAAGCACAGAAAAGACAAGCAGAATGCATGTGGTGAGAAATCAAACTCCAGCTACATTATGACATCTACAAAGAGAGTCCACAACTACCAGCAGGAACTGAAGAAAGCAAGGCAATCATATTTTTCAGAGGTTATCAATAGAAACAGTAATAACTTTTTTTTCAGACTGACAAACCCCTCAGCATCAGTCCGTCCTGAACTGCTGCCTAGCGAGTCATGCAATGGCTTTGCAGCCTTTTTCACAAAATATTACAGATAAGACACAGTGTGAGGCTCCAGCTCAGGAGTGATAACACTTATGCCTTCCCATCCTCTAGTTAATCTATGTGATTTTAGTCTCCTAGATTATACAACTCTAACGGAAACCATTTCACAATTAAGGCCCACAACATGCTGCCTTGATATTCTGCCTGTTTTTAACTGCATAGCTCCGGATGTTCTGCAGATAATAAATACTTCTCTTCAGGCAGGCCGGTTTCCCCAGGCCTTGAAAACTGCAGTAATAAAACCTCTTCTAAAAAAATCTAGTCTGGATGCTACAACAATTAGTAACTATAGGCCAATATCAAATCTGCCATTTTGGGGGAAAATCATTGAAAGAAGAAGAAGAAGAAGAAGATAGTCCTTTATTAGTCCCACGAGGGGAAATTCAATGTTTTCACTCTGTTGTTAACTTATACACGGTACATGCAGACCTGAACACACACATGCACAAACATGCAACAATGGAGAGATGTCAGAGTGAGGGGGCTGCTCCTGACGAGCGCCCCGAGCAGTTGGGGGGTTTGGTGCCTTGCTCAGGGGCACCTCGGCAGTGCCCAAGAGGTAAACTGGCACCTCTCCAGCTACCAGTTCACACTCAGTTCTTGGTCCATGGCGGGACTTGAACTGGTGACCCTCCGGTTCCCAAGCCAACTCCCTACAGACTGAGCTACTGCCGGCCTTTCCAGTTGTTTTCCAGCAAATTTATGCTTTTATGATGCAAACATCTATATGCTAGCCCTAGCTCAGATTATGCAACATCACAACATCTCCTATCATCCTTATGCCGATGACACACAGCTCTATATTTCAGTGTCACCACATGACTGTAGTCCCTTACTGTCATTGACTAACTGTATTCATCAAATCAATGAGTGGATGTGCCAGAAGTTTCTCCTGCTAAATGCAGAAAAGACAGGTGATAATTTGTGGCCCTAAAATGAAGGGCAAAGATCGGCGCCCACCTCGGCTCCATGTCACTGACAGCTACAAATCCAGCCAGAAATCTGGCTGTAACTGCTGACTCAGACCTGGACTTTAACAACCATCTGAAGTTTATCACTAAATCTGCCTATCACCACCTGAAAAATATAGCTAGAATTAAAGGGCTTCTGTGTAAACAAGACATGGAAAAACTTTTTCATGCGTTCATTTTTAATAGATTGGATTATTGCAATGGCATCTTGACAGGCCTAAACAAAAAATCAACCAGGCAGCTGCAGCTGATCCAGACCTCTGAGTCCTTAGAAACTCTAGAAACTGGACCATATTACGCCGGTCATTAAATCACTATGCTGGCTTCCTGTGTCGAGGGATAGATTTTAAAATCTTACTGCTGGTCTACAGAGCACCGAAAGGTCTCGGACCAAAATACATGCTTTCCCTGCTAGTTCCCTACGAAGCATCCAGACCCCTTCGGTCATCTGGATCTGGTTCATTGTGTGTTCCAAGAACAGGAACCGAGCGAGGGGAGGCAGCATTCAGTTATTAACGCAATTAATCATGAGTGGCAAGTCAATGCGCAAGCATTTTAAATTTGGCTCATTGAGTGACCCGTAGGCTGCAGTGGCGTCACTTCGTACCTGCGCCACTAGTCAAAAGCAGGGTGACTGACAACAGAGATGGACGCGACACAGGAGAGCGAGGCGAGCCCGCTCGGACCTGTCACTCGGACTCTGACTCGGACTAGGAGCAGCGGGGGCCTCTAGCCCGCTACAAAGCTGAGCCGTGCATTGAATGCATGAGTGTCCACTGGAGTGGTGGCAGCTCACCAGGAGCTGATGAACAGCTGTCCTCTCCTCCTACCTGGCTACCGCTGCCACGTCTGGGCCAGGTGAGAGACTCTTTTCACTGCAGGTAACATCATTGAAAAGAAGAGAGCAGCCTCACACTCACACAATGTAAACAAGCTTGTTTGTCTGAGCAACTGGCTCAAGGACACATAGAGTTGTCTGTTGTCAGTTCCTGTAACGTTAGCTGACCCTTTTAAAGGAAATGCTGTTGGCATCTTGCTATTGATGTTGCCTTATTTAGAGGCATGTTAAACTATTCATTTTGAATTGCTGTATTGAGTCAGCTTTAGTATTCATTTTGATTGAGAGTCTGCTTATGTGCCTATTTGAGACTCAGCCTTATTTTATTTCTGAATTTCATTTATTTTGTTTAACTCTATTTGTATTGCATTTCTGAGAAATGCACCTGGCCTAATTGGTTTGCTGATGTGCTTGACCTTTTTTCCTTTGAATTTCATTTATAAAGCACACTTAACCAATAAAAATGTGGATTTCAAATCTTCTCTTCTTGGTGTATTCTATTGATTAGTCATGCACTATGATTTTGTAATGTCCTAGAATTCAAATTCTTTATTTGGGGGCCTTTAGCAGGTATGAGATTAAAATGCGATTAATTAGATTAATTAATTACAAATCCTGTAATTAATTAGATTAATTTTCTTAATTGCCTGACAGCACTAATTTTATTATTAGCATTATATTTTTATTTCTGTTTATTAATCAACTGTTTTTACTATTTTGAATTATTAATTCATATTTATGTAAAGCACTTTCAATTACCTGTATTGAAATGTGCTATATAAATAAACTTGCCTTGCCTTTTTGGCTATTGGCTGTAGTCTTTTTGGCCAAGACAAAGGCCACATGAGGTGGTGGGTTGGTGTGTCTGGGCCTTTAAAATGAGCCATTTATATCCACATAGGGAGCAGGTCCTCTTCCCAGAGCCGGCCGCTGTGACTCTACAGTAGTCCAGAGCGGAAAAACTTTTCCTGCTTGGGCGGGAGTCGATAACATTACTTGCCCCAGAGTTAAGTTTGGGAAACAAGACAGGGGAACCCTCTGTTTGTCCTGAGGTACTGTCTCTACTTCTACACAAACTGCAGCGTCCACTGAGCTAATCTCCACATGATCTACGATACCCTTTCAACAACTCTAGAAAGCCCCATTCACATTTTCACACTGGTCACACAGGAGAAGTTGTAGTCCACAACCTCACCACTAGATGTCCCCAGATGTCCCACCCTGTACCTTTTATCTGGTCTCTTTAGGATACTGGGTTGTCCGTGGCGCTGTTCAGCTCAGTGGAAATCACATTCTGGACAAAAGCAATTGTGTCGTTCACCACTCCATGAACCTGCAACAAGCAGAGACAGTAAAGAAAGTCATCTGCCTCCACACTCATTCATCAGTTTCACTTTCACATTGACAAACTGCACACTTTCAGTTTACTGTTCAGTCAAAGGCTCAACACTGTTTTGTGGGGCTGAAATGAAATGACATCTTGAAACTAGTATTTAAACTATTTTTAACAAACACACACTATACCTGTGGGATACAGCGCAGGGTGTAGGCGTCCTGAACACGTTGGCATAGTCTATGACTCTCTACAGGAGGAACATGATGAGGAAATCAGAGAGGAAACATTCAGTGAAGTAAAACCCTGTAAGTATGACATACAGTCGCTGAATACGTTAAGGCCAGTGGTCGTATTGTGCTGGTCATGCTGGTCATACCTGAGATCTGAGAGGGAAAGATGTCAGAGTCTAACAGAGAGCGAAGCCTCTCAGCCACCTCCATCTGACCAGGGTGAGGTCTCACTGCATGGACAGCTACAATTCAACAGTGATGTTAACTGGTACAACTGTAAGGTCATTCATGTACACAGCTGCAATATACAGTATGTGGAACAAAAGACAAATCTAGAAAACAGGATTTAGGTAAGAAAAAGTCATTGATATTATTCAATTGTAGTAATAATAATAATAATAATAATAATAATAATAAAATATCTTAAGACATATTCATCCATCCATCCATCTTCATCTGCTTATCCCGTTCGGGGTGGCGGGGGGCTGGAGCCAGGGTGAACCCCGCCTTCGCTTCACCCTGGACGGGCTGCCAGTCCATCACAAGGCTGACACAGAGACAGGCAACGATTCACACTCACATTCACGCCTATGGGCAATTTAGAGCATCAATTCACCTAATCTGCATGTCTTTGGACGGTGGGAGGAAGGAGGAAACCAGAGCACCTGAGACACAATGCAAACTCCACACAATAGACCACAAACCAGATTCAAACCTGTGACCCTCTTGCCACTGCACCACTGACATACTGTCACACTGATGAGTTGGATTAGTGCTGCTGAATAGAGATGAGGAGTCCCACCCCCTCTCTGAATGGTAGTCAACAGCGAGGGACACTTTGTTTTCTGTTTGAATTGTGCCATGAATCACACAGATGATGCTTGTCAATTTAAAAGATCATGTAGAAAGTCCAGAAAGTCTCTGACTATGTTAATGTCATTATAAAGATGACACAGCCAACAGTGTGATAGAAAAGTCTGTCTGTGTTTCTGCTGCAATGAACTCCCACCAGCTACAGGTCCGATCCGTCTTTCTCTTCCCGACTGATGAAACACATCCGGTCAGATAACGGTCCATTCCTGTGTGGAACATCGCTAAGTTAGCTAAGATAAGATAAGATATTCCTTTATTAGTCCCACAGTGGAGAAATTCACAACTAACTAAACTAAACTAACTAGGTAACGTATATTGATCGAGACGAGAGATGTAGTTCACTGAGCAGTTTCTAACAAAACTAAATGATACTCCGACCAACAGACTTTCTTGACTTGCAAAATAATCTTTTAAATTGACAAACATCATTTGCGATTCATTGTGTAATTCAGACGGGATCAAAAAATGATTTGTCTCTTGCTGGTGACTACTGCCCATATTTTTGTCCAAAATGAGGTCCCATGGGGTCAACCAGAAGGGAGGGATGTCACCTTTCTATATCGACTGAAAAGGCAGCTCTCTCTACTTCATTCATTTGTTCAAATGCTGGGGCAGCAGAACTAGCTGTAAACACTATATTTACTGGATACCACCATAAACAGTTGATACGTATACATATGTGATTGGACAGAAATATTAAGTTCAAGCTTCACATTGGAACTAGAAACTCAACTTCACGTTGGGTTTCTTATATAGAATAAAGGTGCTATTGATCAAATTGAACAGTCTACCACTAGATGTCATATTTGGCTCATGAATGGCTGCCTTCCAGTCAACACTGTGGGACTGGACTGGTCAAATGCCATATAACCAAACCCCGGTTGGCTGACATGTCATAACCCTCCCTCCCATAACCCTCCCTCTCCCTCCCATAACCCTCTCTCTCCCTCCCATAACCCTCTCTCTCCCTCCCTCTCTCTCTCTCTCCCATAACCCTCTCTCTCCCTCCCATAACCCTCTCTCTCCCTCCCATAACCCTCTCTCCCTCCCATAACCCTCTCTCTCCCTCCCATAACCCTCTCTCTCCCTCCCATAACCCTCTCTCCCCTCCCATAACCCTCTCTCCCTCCCATAACCCTCTCTCCCTCCCATAACCCTCTCTCCCTCCCATAACCCTCTCCCCTCCCATACCCTCCCCTCCCTACCCCCTCCCCCCTCCCTCTCCTCCCTCCCTCCCTCCCATAACCCTCTCTCCCTCCCATAACCCTCTCTCTCCCTCCCTCTCTCTCCCTCCCATAACCCTCTCTCTCCCTCCCATACCCCCTCTCCCTCCCTACCCTCCCTCCCATAACCCTCTCTCTCCCTCCCATAACCCTCTCTCCCTCCCATAACCCTCTCTCTCCCTCCCATAACCCTCTCTCCTCTCCCTCCCATAACCCTCTCTCCCTCCCCCTCCCTCTCCCTCCCATAACCCTCTCTCTCCCTCCCATAACCTCTCTCTCCCTCCCATAACCCTCTCTCTCCCTCCCATAACCCTCTCTCCCCCCCCTCTCCCTCTCTCCCTCCCATAACCTCTCCCTCCCATAACCCTCTCTCCCTCCCTCCCCTCTCTCCCTCCCTAACCCTCCCTCCCTCCCCTCCCCTCTCCCTCCCTCCCTCTCCCTCCCATAACCCTCCCTCTCCCTCCCATAACCCTCCCTCTCCCTCCCATAACCCTCTCTCTCCCTCCCATCTCCACCCTGTCCTCAGTCAAATGAGAAGAGAGAAAGGTAAAGTCCTGTACAGATACCGCTGTGGAAGGCCTTCGCGCTGCCTCTCAGGGCTTCCAAACTCAACGCAGCGATGATGTCGGCCTGTCGGGCCACGCCCAGAGCTCGCTCCACCGCCTCCGCCCCCAGAGACGACATCAGCTGAGTCCCATTGATCAGAGCGAGTCCCTGTCCAACCAGAAGCATCCAGATGAGCCATACTGATCAACTGAGCTTTAGATATATATCTATCTGTAAAGCTGCATAACAGCAAAACTACTGTTTATTCCAACTTGGGTTATATTTTTCTAGTTTGGTCATCAGTTTCTAGCAGTTATGTTAATAACAATATACTCCACAAAAGTCCCTGACTAAAGCTACATGTTCACAGTATGAGTGACAACAGCAACAAAGCGTGGCCGGCTCCATTGATGCCAAGTCACCATCAAGTCACTCGTAGCTGGCCAGACAACTAAAAGAAAAGACGCAACTCAAAACAGTCCTGTTGGCTGCAGGCAATGGCAGCGCTGGTGTTTGTCCAACTGGTCTCAACATGGCGGCCGGACTAAAGCTTTCTCATTATACAACAGCACACTAAAGTATGTTTCTGAAGACATTTTAGGTGAGAAATAGGCAGTACGATAACAGAACCTTGGTTTGATCGGTGCTGCCGAGTTTGACAGGTTGACAGTCTGACTCTGGATCTGATGAGCTCAATTACCTTCATGGACGATGACGTTCGTCCCCAGAGGATCCATTTTCTACGACTACTACTACAACTACTACCTCTAGGATAATCACAGCCTCTACTACTACTACTACTACCTCTAGGATACTACTACTACTACTACTACCTCTAGGATACTACTACTACTACTACTACCTCTAGGATAATCACAGCCTCTACTACTACTACTACTACTACTACTACCTCTAGGATAATCACAGCCTCTACTACTACTACTACTACCACTACTACTACCTCTAGGATAATCACAGCCTCTACTACTACTACTACTACTACCTCTAGGATACTACTACTACTACTACTACTACCTCTAGGATACTACTACTACTACTACTACTACTACTACTACCTCTAGGATACTACTACTACTACTACTACTACCTCTAGGATAATCACAGCCTCTACTACTACTACTACTACTACCTCTAGGATAATCACAGCCTCTACAACTACTACTACTACTACCTCTAGGATACTACTACTACTACTACTACTACTACTACTACTACCTCTAGGATAATCACAGCCTCTACTACTACTACTACTACCTCTAGGATACTACTACTACTACTACTACCTCTAGGATACTACTACTACTACCTCTAGGATAATCACAGCCTCTACTACTACTACTACTACTACTACTACCTCTAGGATAATCACAGCCTCTACTACTACTACTACTACCTCTAGGATACTACGACTACTACTACTACCTCTAGGATACTACTACTACTACTACTACCTCTAGGATAATCACAGCCTCTACTACTACTACTACTACTACTACTACTACCTCTAGGATAATCACAGCCTCTACTACTACTACTACTACTACTACTACTACCTCTAGGATAATCACAGCCTCTACTACTACTACTACTACTACTACCTCTAGGATACTACTACTACTACTACTACCTCTAGGATACTACTACTACTACTACTACTACTACTACTACCTCTAGGATACTACTACTACTACTACTACTACTACTACCTCTAGGATAATCACAGCCTCTACTACTACTACTACTACTACCTCTAGGATACTACTACTACTACTACTACTACTACTACTACTACCTCTAGGATAATCACAGCCTCTACTACTACTACTACTACCTCTAGGATACTACTACTACTACTACTACCTCTAGGATACTACTACTACTACCTCTAGGATAATCACAGCCTCTACTACTACTACTACTACTACTACTACCTCTAGGATAATCACAGCCTCTACTACTACTACTACTACTACTACTACTACCTCTAGGATAATCACAGCCTACTGCTCTCTACTACTACTACTACTACTACCTCTAGGATACTACTACTACTACTACTACTACTACTACTACCTCTAGGATACTACTACTACTACTACTACTACTACTACTAGGATAATCACAGCCTCTACTACTACTACTACTACCTCTAGGATAATCACAGTCTCTACTACTACTACTACTACTACTACTACCTCTAGGATACTACTACTACTACCTCTAGGATAATCACAGCCTCTACTACTACTACTACTACTACCTCTAGGATACTACTACTACTACTACTACCTCTAGGATAATCACAGCCTCTACTACTACTACTACTACTACTACTACCTCTAGGATAATCACAGCCTCTACTACTACTACTACTACCTCTAGGATACTACTACTACTACTACTACCTCTAGGATACTGCTACTACTACTACTACTACTACTACCTCTAGGATACTACTACTACTACTACTACCTCTAGGATAATCACAGCCTCTACTACTACTACTACTACTACTACTACCTCTAGGATACTACTACTACTACTACTACTACCTCTAGGATACTACTACTACTACTACTACTACCTCTAGGATACTACTACTATTACTATTACTACTACTACCTCTAGGATACTACTACTACTACTACTACCTCTAGGATAATCACAGCCTCTACTACTACTACTACTACTACTACTACTACCTCTAGGATAATCACAGCCTCTACTACTACTACTACTACTACCTCTAGGATAATCACAGCCTCTACAACTACTACTACTACTACCTCTAGGATATTACTACTACTACTACTACTACTACTACTACCTCTAGGATACTACTACTACTACTACCTCTAGGATACTACTACTACTACTACTACTACATCCTGGTAACTAGAGACCTAGAGCATTCAGAGGATGGATGTCTTTCCTAGCTACACTGACTACTACTACTACTACTACTACGACTACTACTACTACTACCTCTAGGATAATCACAGCCTCTACTACTACTACTACTACTACTACTACTACGACTACTACTACTACTACTACTACTACCTCTAGGATAATCACAGCCTCTACTACTACTACTACTACTACTACTACCTCTAGGATACTACTACTACTACTACTACTACTACATCCTGGTAACTAGAGACCTAGAGCATTCAGAGGATGGATGGCTTTCCTAGCTACACTGACTACTACTACTACTACTACTACGACTACTACTACTACTACCTCTAGGATAATCACAGCCTCTACTACTACTACTACTGCTACTACCTCTAGGATAATACTACTACTACTACTACTACTACTACTACTACCTCTAGGATAATCACAGCCTCTACTACTGCTACTACTACTACTACCTCTAGGATTCTACTACTACTACTACTACTACATCCTGGTAACTAGAGACCTAGAGCATTCAGAGGATGGATGTCTTTCCTAGCTACACTGACTACTACTACTACTGCTACTACCTCTAGGATACTACTACTACTACAACTACTACTACTACTACTACTACCTCTAGGATACTACTACTACTACTACTACAACTACATCCTGGTAACTAGAGACCTAGAGCATTCAGAGGATGGATGGCTTTCCTAGCTACACTGACTACTACTACTACTACGACTACTACTACTACCTCTAGGATACTACTACTACTACTACTACTACCTCTAGGATACTACTACTACTACTACTACTACTACCTCTAGGATAATCACAGCCTCTACTACTACTACTACTACTACCTATAGGATACTACTACTACTACTACTACTACTACCTCTAGGATACTACTATTACTACTACTACTACATCCTGGTAACTAGAGACCTAGATCATTCAGAGGATGTATGGCTTTCCTAGCTACACTGACTACTACTACTACTACTACTACTACGACTACTACTACTACTACTACTACTACTACCTCTAGGATACTACTACTACTACTACTACTACATCCTGGTAACTAGAGACCTAGAGCATTCAGAGGATGGATGGCTTTCCTAGCTACACTGACTACTACTACTACTACTACTACGACTACTACTACTACTACTACTACTACTACTACCTCTAGGATAATCACAGCCTCTACTACTACTACTACTGCTACTACCTCTAGGATAATACTACTACTACTACTACTACTACTACTACTACATCCTGGTAACTAGAGACCTAGAGCATTCAGAGGATGGATGGCTTTACTAGCTACACTGACTACTACTACTACTACTACTACTACTACATCCTGCTAACTAGAGACCTAGAGCATTCAGAGGATGGATGGCTTTACTAGCTACACTGACTACTACTACTACTACTACTACTACTACATCCTGCTAACTAGAGACCTAGAGCATTCAGAGGATGGATGGCTTTACTAGCTACACTGACTACTACTACTAATACTACTACTACTACTACTACTACATCCTGGTAACTAGAGACCTAGAGCATTCAGAGGATGGATGGCTTTCCTAGCTACACTGACTACTACTACTACTACTACTACTACATCCTGGTAACTAGAGACCTAGAGCATTCAGAGGATGGATGTCTTTCCTAGCTACTCTGACTACTACTACTACTACTACTACTACTACATCCTGGTAACTAGAGACCTACAGCATTCAGAGGATGGATGGCTTTCCTAGCTACACTGACTACTGCTACTACTACTACTACTACTACTACATCCTGGTAACTGGAGACCTAGAGCATTCAGAGGATGGATGGCTTTCCTAGCTACACTGACTACTACTACTACTACTACTACTACTACTACATCCTGGTAACTAGAGACCTAGAGCATTCAGAGGATAGTGGCTTTTGTAGCTACACTGAAAATAAGGGGGTTTCTGAGACCTTTACACAAGTGATCGACATGCAATTGCCGAAAAAAGAAATCTCCAAATGTCAAACATTTTTGATATTAAATGACAGGATGGATTTTTCTGCAGTTCCACAAGGTCTTGGTGTCTTAATGTGGGATTTTGGGCAAAATACTGATGATGATTCATCAATTCTGCAGTGGTAAAAAATGGTTAAATTTAGCACCAAATCTGTGTAACAAATTGGTACATTTGCTGCAACATATTATGAGACATAATAAAGCATGGAGATGTTCATCATATGCAGCTGCAAGAAAATGTGAATCCTTTGTGATTTCTTGGATTTCTGTATAAATTGGTCATAAAATGTCCTGATCTTCATCTACGTCTCAACAACAGACAAACATTCTGCTTAAACTAAAACCACACAAAAATGATAAGTTTTCGTGTTTTTATTGAACACAACATGTAAACATTCACAGAGCAGGGTAGAAAAAGTATGTGAACCTCTGGATTTAATACCTGGTCGACCCTGCTTTGGCAGCAACAACCTCAACCAGACGTTTCCTGTAGTAGCAGATCAGACCTGCTCAGCGGTCAGGAGGAGTTCTGGACCGATCCTCTTTACAAACCTGGTTCAGTTCAGTGATGTTCTGGATGTCTGGTGTGAATCTCTCTCTGGAGGTCCTGAGGTCAGGACTCGGACTGGGCCGCTCCAGAAGGCCTATTTTCTTCTGTTGGTGATCTACTTCTCTGCTTTGGGTCGTTGTCCTGTTGGATCACCATCCTCTGCTGAGCTTCAGTTGGAGGACAAATGGTCTGAAGTTTTCCTGATAAACGTCTCGATAAAATAGTGAATTCATGTTTCCAGCATCCAGCTGCTCTTTGGCAAACTTCAAACCTGCAGCAGTGGTTTTTGGACAGCAGTGTTTTCCTCCATGGTGTCCTCCATCAGCTCCATTCTTCTTTAATGTTTCACTGATTGTAGATCAGTCAACTAAAATGTCAGCATGTACCAGAGATCTCTGTTAGTCTTTAGCTGACCCTCTAGGACTCTTCTTCACCTCATTGAGCGTTCGGCGCTGGGCTCTGGCGGCCATCTTTACAGGACGACCACGTCTAGGGAGAGTAGCAGCAG
>CAMQGK010000474.1:132500-230000 GCA_947000775.1 Pterois miles
ATGCCGGATGGTTGGTCAGGCAGGTCCAGAGTGAGATACTTCAACAGCTACGACACCTGGACACCTACTGGCATTCATGGTGTCCAGAGGATGAATCTTTATGACTGTAATGCAGGAGCCATTTTGGGGCATTGAAAAAAATCCCTCATATTTGTAACACAGATTAAGCATAATAGTTGCTAGTATTTGTATTCTTAGACACCAAAATACTAAATACTTCAGATCTGTTTGATAGTGATAAATGGAAACAGGTTTCAGTTTGAATCATGTTAACACTACTTTGATTTCAGGTGCTTTGCAGTCAGGTGTTGCCTCAGCTTGGCCGGCTTTGTTCGCTAGCACCTGAAGACACGTGATGCATTTTGGTTTGTTGTCATTCTTGTCATATTTTCTCAATTTAGCTTGTTTGGCCTTAATGTCACTTGAAGATGTGGACTGACTCAAATATTTCTCCATGCTCACCAGCTAGCTAGCTGGCTTATATAAAGTAAACTAAGCTAAGCACAGTTTGTTGGGCTGTATTAATATAATATTCAATTTATGCTCCCCCTAACTGTTTCACATAAGTCCTTTAAGGGTAAAAATACTCCATTACAAGTAAAAGTCTTAAATTTAAAACCCTACTCACGTAAAAGTAAAGAGGTCTGAAAAGAGTCTATGTGGCTGTGCAGTAAAATATTATCTTAATATTATCTTATATTATAATGTTATTTAGCTTCGTTCCAGGAGTCACAAGTTAAATCTGAGTGGTTGTGAGATGATTAACGAAAGAAAACAGAGCTCAGACTGTTAAAGGTGGCCAGATGTGTGAGCGTTAGTCTCACCATATCTAACCATCTGTTAGAGATTCCCTTAGACACGCTGTGATCTAATTGTGTGTGTGTGTGTGTGTGTGTGTATGTGTGTGTGTGTGTGTGTGTGTGTGTGTGTGTGTGACTTCTGAACCTGAGCAGGTTCAGTTTTAGATAGAGTGAAGATACTGATATCCTATGAAACTAGAAAACCATCCACTGGTACCAACCAAGTCATGCTAGCTTGTTGGGAAGGAGGCTAAACAAAGGGGTCCGTTGACCTCTGACCTCCAGATGTGTGGATGTAAATGGGTTCTCTGGGTCCCCACCAGTCTCCCCTTTACAGACATGCCCACTTTATGATAATCACACGCAGTTCTTGCATAGAGTAAGTGTGTTATTTTCACATACAGTATTTCTCCATGAATGGTGTATCTGAGTATTTCTGCATACTGGGTCCCTAAACAGTCTTGGAATTACATAAACTGGGTCTCACTGTAAAGCTGAGACTCTGGTGGATCTAATGAGCTCAATTATATTCATGGTTGATGAAGTTAATCCCCGGAGGAGCCGTTTTATTGTAATGAGACCATTTTTTAAAAACTTGACCCCATTGTATAAAATGACCTGTGGTGACCTCTAGGATAATCACTGTCTCATGAAACTTTACAGCCACAAACTAGAGACCTACTACTACTACTACTACTACTACTACTACTACATCCTGGTAACTAGAGACCTAGAGCATTTAGAGGATGGATGACTTTTCTAGCTACACTGAAAATTAGGGGGTTTCTGAGACCTTTACACAACACAAGTGCTCACCATCCAGTCGCTGAAAAATGCAATTCTTGCATAAATTTCCAGATGTCAAAAGTTTTTGATCCCAAATCACAGCATGCCTTTTTGGTGTCTTATTGTGGTCATTTGGAGGGATTATTGATAAATGTTATCAATTCTTGAGTGGAAACTTTCACATCCGACACGGTGGTCTGCAGTGTGGGGGCCCTGCAGGGAACGGTTCTGACACGGTGGTCTGCAGTGTGGGGGTTCCTCAGGGAACGGTTCTGACACGGTGGTCTGCAGTGTGGGGGTTCCTCAGGGAACGGTTCTGACACGGTGGTCTGCAGTGTGGGGGTTCCTCAGGGAACGGTTCTGAGACGGTGGTCTGCAGTTTGGGGGTTCCTCAGGGAACGGGTCTGACACGGTGGTCTGCAGTGTGGGGGCCCTGCAGGGAACGGTTCTGACATGGTGGTCTGCAGTGTGGGGGTTCCTCAGGGAACGGTTTTGACACGGTGGTCTGCAGTGTGGGGGCCCCTCAGGAAACAGTTCTGACACGGTGGTCTGCAGTGTGGGGGTTCCTCAGGGAACGGTTCTGAGACGGTGGTCTGCAGTGTGGGGGCCCCGCAGGAAACGGTTCTGACACGATGGTCTGCAGTGTGGGGGTTCCTCAGGGAACGGTTCTGACACGGTGGTCTGCAGTGTGGGGTTCCTACGGGAATGGTTCTGACACGGTGGTCTGCAGTGTGGGGGTTCCTCAGGGAACGGTTCTGACACAGTGGTCTGCAGTGTGGGGGCCCCTCAGGGAACGGTTCTGACACGGTGGTCTGCAGTGTGGGGGTTCCTCAGGGAACGGTTCTGGCTCCGTTCCTCTTCACGCTCTACACTGCAGACTTCTCCTACAACTCACCAACCTGCCACCTGCAGAAGTTCTCTGACGACTCTGCTATCGTCGGCCTCATCACTGATGGGGACGATGGGGAGTACAGAGAACTTTCCCAGGACTTCATGGACTGGTGCCTGCGGAACCACCTCCAGATCAACGCGGGGAAAACTAAAGAGCTGGTGGTGGATTTCCGCAGGCAAACTCATCCCCCTCCAACACCGGTGAACATCCAGGGATCAGACATTGAGATGGTGACATCTTATAAATACCTGGGTGTTCACCTGAACAATAAACTGGAGTGGACAACAAATTCCTCTGAACTCCATGAAAAAGGCCAGAGCAGACTGTATCTGCTCAGGAGACTGAGGTCTTTTGGAGTGCAGGGGACACTCCTGAAAACTTTTTATGACACTGTTGTGGCATCAGCCATATTTTATGGAGTGGTTTGCTGGGGCAGCAGCATCACAGTTGCAGACAGGAGGAGGCTGGATAAGATCATCAAAAGGGCCAGCTCTGTCCTGGGATGCTCTCTGGACTCAGTGCAGGTGGTGGGAGAGAGGAGGACGATGGCTAAGCTGTCATCCATGATGGAGAAGGACTCCCACCCCATAAGAGACACCATCAGAGCTCTGGAGAGCTCCTTCAGTGACAGGCTGCTACACCCTAAGTGTACGAAGGAGCATTACAGAAGGTCCTTCCTGCCTGCAGCTGTTAGACTCCACAACCAGCACTGCTCCCAGTAGACCAAATACACATTCACAACCAGCACTGCTCCCAGTAGACCACATACACATCCACAACCAGCACTGCTCCCAGTAGACCACATACACATTCACAACCAGCACTGCTCCCAGTAGACCACATACACATCCACAACCAGCACTGCTCCCAGTAGACCAAATACACATTCACAACTAGCACTGCTCCCAGTAGACCAAATACACATTCACAACCAGCACTGCTCCCAGTAGACCACATACACATCCACAACCAGCACTGCTCCCAGTAGACCAAATACACATTCACAACTAGCACTGCTCCCAGTAGACCACATACACATTCACAACCAGCACTGCTCCCAGTAGACCACATACACATCCACAACCAGCACTGCTCCCAGTAGACCACATACACATCCACAACCAGCACTGCTCCCAGTAGACCACATACACATCCACAACCAGCACTGCTCCCAGTAGACCACATACACATTCACAACCAGCACTGCTCCCAGTAGACCACATACACATCCACAACAAACTGAATCGGACACAAAGTGCAATAAGAACTCATATGTGCAATTATATCATCTGATCAATTATAGTAACTGGACAATTATATTTTTTAATATGCTGGACATATTTTAGCTTTACTTCTCTATTGTGTATATATTATTTTATTTGTATTAATACTGTTTTTAATCTATGCATCTAGTTTATTGCACTATCCACCATGCTGCTGTAACATGTGAATTTCTCCACTGTGGGACTAATAAAGGAATATCTTATCTTATCTTATCTTAAAAATGGTTACATTTAGCACCAAATCTGTGAAACAAATAGCATCAACCCAACAATTGCTGCAACAACTTATGAGACAGACGAAAGAATGGAAATGAACATCATCTACTTCAATCACAAAGTTCTAAACACTTAAGCACTTTTAAAATTAATCCATCCATCCATCCATCCATCCATCCATCCATCCATCGTCAACCGCTCATCCCGTTAGGGGGCTGGAGCCGATCCCAGCTGGCATTGGGTGAAGGTGGGTTCACCTGGACAGATCTCCAGTCCATCAGAGGACACATAGAGACAGACAACATAGAGACAGACAACATAGAGACAGACAACATAGAGACAGACAACATTCACACTCACATCCACACCTACGGGACATTTAGAGTCATCAATTAACCTAAACCGCATTACTTTGGACTGTGGGAGGAAGTCGGAGTACCCGGAGAAAACCCACACTGACATGCAAACTCCACACAAGCCGGAATCGAACCTGCAACCCTCTAGCTGTGAGGCAACAACGCTAACCACTGCAGCACCGTGCAGCCCCCTTTTAAAATTAATTTTAAATGATTAATTCAATTATTAATTTATTTTTACTACAGATTTATGAATCAATGCAGATTTAGAATAATTTGGCTCACAATGTGGAGCTGCATCTAAGATTAATCTTCATGTTCTCAACTTTCAGATGATGTTCATCATTTCTGTAAGACATCTACTGTTGACATGCTATGTCCCCCTAAAGACCCCCTGGACCCCCTCAAAAGACAAAAACAGGTCTATTGTGGGTCTCAGGGGATTAAATGGGAGTGGAAGGATACGTTGCCATTACAAGGGGAGAAGAGTCATATCTGGCATTTTCTCCTGCAAAGACTCCAAAAAGAAACAAACATCTTATTATTGTCTGAGAAATGGCTCACAGTGATCTGCACATGCAGCTGTTTGAGTTGGAGACCCTTACCCAGCTGCACAAAGTCATTGTCCTCCAGAACATCCTCTGCCCTGTCCTCGGGATTAAGCAACTCTCCACGCTGACACCGCCACATGCTGAACTCAGTCTCCCTGTCTCCGTCCGCCAGCTTCTTGGCCTGATGGTAGCGTCGCAGGGCCTCGGACCCCAGTGACATGACGGAGGCCGAGGGGCCGCCGAAGGGTACCCTGAACCACTCGCCCCGGACACACAGTGACACACAGCGCATTGTGCTGAAAGACTGGATAGCTCCACTGGATTTGAGGCTGAAATATCTTGGATGACATCAGGTAGGCCCTCCCACAATGACTAGTCTAACCTGTACTATGGATGTCACATTTGCATGTCAAGAGCACATGCTCTCTCTAAGCTTTCAAAGGTCACTCAAGGACAATGCTTGTTAAACTAGGTAACAGAACAGCAAGTACAGTTTGAGGGGAGTTGAGATTTTCAGTGATAATTCAATGATGAATCTGCTCTAGTGACTATCATCGTCCCTATAGTATAGCCACAGTCGTCTTAATGTCACAAAGAATGGTTGTCTAGATACACGTCGGCTAAGAGCAGGCATCATTTTTTTATCACAACAACATACATTTAACCAGAGAACCTACAGCCAGGCCAGTGACTCTATGAGGCTGTACTTAGGCACAGCAGCTGAGAGTAGGGATGCACCAATACTGATAAGTGCAGCTGCCCAAAGCTATGGGTAAAAGGTCATCATGCTTTCCTATTGACTCTTCTCACCTGTGCATTCTCCTCTTATGTAAACAGACATACAAATGAACATTAACATATTGTTGATTCACCCATCAGGTTGCCAAACCTCCCTTTAAGGACCAGTGTGTAACAACTGTGGGGATCTATTGGCAGAAATGTGAGATGTGAGAATGGGAGCAGCCAGCAGCTGAGCCGGCGGCTTACAGCTAACAGTGCTATCAGTGCTAACAGAGCTAACAGTGTTAACCTGGGTGGAACCAGAGGGTGGGTGCTACGCTTCTGTGACAGCATCATCAGTCATCTGGGGGACGTTCACATGCACTAACATGCACTAAAAGGCGCACCTGGCCAGCCCGGCTATTGCAACAAAGCATGGAGAATCTCTGATTACAACACACAGAGAGAGGCAGTTTGTGAATTAGTCACAAAATTGATCCAATTCCTACAAATGTCCAGTGTCAATTCCCACTCCAGTCATTTCAAAATAAAACTACCTATTTAGGCTGAGGAAAAGATCGACTTGGTTAGGCTTAGGCAACAAACGACTTAGGTTTAGAAAAAGATCATGGTTTGGGTTAAAATAACTCAGAAGTGCAGTAAGTTAAGTGTGGAAGTTATGTGACAAACTTTGTGGATTCACACAGGAAATGAGGTGAACGTCCTGAGTTTCTGGACCCACCCGTCCACACCAACCTCCTACCTATGCAGACTGTGTTGTAAGCTGACTTCTCAGGACCAGCAGCATGCGTGTCCTCTCCGCACTCAACGGGGAACCCACTCCAACAAACACAATGGCTGTTGACTGTCTGGTGACACCACAATCATTGCTCATATTTATAAATGGATAACTATTGCATGTATTTGTACATGCCTTTCAATCATTTCTTGAAAGCCATGATAGGGAGATGTTTTCCTCTAAGTGTATTATTAAACAGGTGATGTGTGATCACTTACCAGCACAATGAGAGCGAATCACATTTGTTTGCAGCTGTCTATAGGTGGAGGAAAGTGCAGGCCAACTGTTACACATGCATCAGATAACATGGAAGGTGGAGGGATAAACCTGAACTTTACTCACACCAGTGAGTATGATGATGATGATGATGATGGAAAATATGATTGGACAATAACTCCACTGGCTTTGTCCATACAGTATAGCCACAGTCTTATTAATGTCACAAAGAATGGTTATCTAGATACACATGTGGGCTAAAAGCCATACCGTAGCATTTCTGTGACATAACTTTTATCACAACAACATACATTTAACCAGAGAACCTACAGCCAGGCCAGTGACTCTATGAGGCTGTACTTAGGCACAGCAGCTGAGAGTAGGGATGCACCAATACTGATAAGTGCAGCTGCCCAAAGCTATGGGTAAAAGGTCATCATGCTTTCCTATTGACTCTTCTCACCTGTGCATGTTTTAACTGTGTATATTCCTCTTATGTAAATAAACATTAACATATTGTTGATTCACCCACCGGGTTGCCAAACCTCCCTTAAAGGGCCAGTGTGTAACAACTGAGGGATCGATTGGCAGAAATGGATATAATATGAAGTGTTTTCTTTAGTGTAATCACCTGATAGCAACAGTTGTGTTTTTGTTCTCTTAGAAGGAGCCGTTTAGATCTATATAGGGGGTCATGGATGTGTAAAGAGAACTGGGTACAGCGTTGGAGGTGGGCTCCATTCATTCCTATGAGAGCTGCTCAGCGGCGCATGAAGCCAAATAAGATAAGATAAGATAAGGTATTCCTTTATTAGTCCCACAGTGGAGAAATTCACAAATCACAAATGGCTGGACTGCTGAGTGATTAATTACCCAGATTATCTGGCGATCTTCCTCATCCACTGTGCCCATAGCGTGGTAGCGTTTCCTTCAACTCTCCTCCCAGCCCTCGGTCCAGCCTCAGCCTGGGTCTCATTCACATGAACAGAGAAAGGAAAATAACTCTGCATTCATCTGCATTTTACAACTTTTAGGACCTAATGATTTAAATAAGGGCTATTACAGTGTTCATACTGGGTAGTACATTTACCTCAGAAAAATAATCTGCTGAGTTACAGACACCTCTTTCCCAATGTAAGTCAATGGGGAAAAGTCTTTTGGGCGCAATGGTATCACATGATGGATACGGAAGTTGTAGTACTACCGTTTAGCCACTACAAAAAGCATCAAGACCGGTGCTCTTTCTGGGGGCTTGGAGCTGGTCCCCTCTCCCCGGAGTCTGCCATGTTGGGCCGCCATGTTTCAGTAGCCCAGAACACACAAAGTACACTCTGTAAACTTTCCTGCTTGACCCGGAGTACATAACTACTAGCTCTTGTCCCAGTTGCTCTCTCTCTTTTGTGTCATCACTCACTTCCCTTAAACACACACTCTACACACTGGCCCTGCTCCAAATGGCCTACACCACTCTTACCACAAGAGAACCAGAGAGAACCAACTATAGCTATGAATGCATAGCTATAGAGAGTACCATTCATAGCTCTAGAGAGAACCATTCATAGCTCTAGAGAGAACTATTCATAGCTCTAGATAGAACCATTCATAGCTCTAGAGAGAACCATTCATAGCTTTAGATAGAATCATTCATAGCTCTACAGAGAACCATTCATAGCTCTAGAGAGAACCATTCATAGCTTTAGATAGAATCATTCATAGCTCTACAGAGAACCATTCATAGCTCTACAGAGAAGCATTCATAGCTCTAGCTAGAACCATTCATAGCTCTAGAGAGAACCATTCATAGCTCTAGAGAGAACTATTCATAGCTCTAGATAGAACCATTCATAGCTCTAGATAGAACCATTCATAGCTCTACAGAGAACCATTGATAGGTCTAGATAGAACCATTCATAGCTCTAGAGAGAACCATTCATAGCTCTACAGAGAACCATTCATAGGTCTAGCTAGAACCATTCATAGCTCTAGAGAGAACCATTCATAGGTCTAGATAGAACCCTTCATAGCTCTAGAGAGAACTATTCATAGCTCTATATAGAACCATTCTTAGCTCTAGAGAGAACCATTCTTAGCTCCACAGAGAACCATTCATAGCTCTAGATAGAACCATTCATAGCTCTACAGAGAATCATTCATAGCTCTAGAGAGAACCATTCATAGCTCTAGAGACAACCATTCATAGCTCTACAGAGAACCATTCATAGCTCTAGATAGAACCATTCATAGCTCTAGAGAGAACCACTCATAGCTCTAGAGAGAACCATTCATAGCTCTACAGAGAACCATTCATAGCTCTAGAGAGAACCATTCATAGCTCTACAGAGAACCATTCATAGCTCTAGATAGAACCATTCATAGCTCTACAGAGAACCATTCATAGCTCTACAGAGAAACATTCATAGCTCTAGATAGAACCATTCATAGCTCTACAGAGAACCATTCATAGCTCTAGAGAGAACCATTCATAGCTCTACAGAGAATCATTCATAGCTCTACAGAGAACCATTCATAGCTCTAGAGAGAACCATTCATAGCTCTACGGAGAACCATTCACAGCTCTAGAGAGAAACATTCATAGCTCTACATAGAACCATTCATAGCTCTACAGAGAACCATTCATAGCTCTAGAGAGAACCATTCATAGCTCTACAGAGAACCATTCATAGCTCTACGGAGAACCATTCACAGCTCTAGAGAGAAACATTCATAGCTCTACATAGAACCATTCATAGCTCTAGATAGAACCATTCATAGCTCTACAGAGAACCATTCATAGCTCTAGAGAGAACCATTCATAGCTCTAGAGAGAACCATTCATAGCTCTATGGAGAACCATTCACAGCTCTAGAGAGAAACATTCATAGCTCTACATAGAACCATTCATAGCTCTACAGAGAACCATTCATAGCTCTACAGAGAACCATTCATAGCTCTAGAGAGAACCATTCATAGCTCTACATAGAACCATTCATAGCTCTACAGAGAACCATTCATAGCTCTAGAGAGAACCATTCATAGCTCTACAGAAAACCATTCACAGGTCTAGATAGAACCATTCATAGCTCTAGAGAGAACTATTCATAGCTCTACAGAGAACCATTCATAGGTCTAGCTAGAACCATTCATGGCTCTAGAGAGAACCATTCATAGGTCTAGATAGAACCATTCATAGCTCTAGAGAGAACTATTCATAGCTCTAGATAGAACCATTCATAGCTCGAGAGAGAACCATTCTTAGCTCTAGATAGAACCATCCATAGCTCTAGAGAGAACCATTCTTAGCTCTACAGAGAACCATTCATAGCTCTAGATAGAACCATTCATAGCTCTACAGAGAATCATTCATAGCTCTAGAGAGAACCATTCATAGCTCTAAAGACAACCATTCATAGCTCTACAGAGAACCATTCATAGCTCTAGAGAGAACCATTCATAGCTCTACAGAGAATCATTCATAGCTCTAGAGAGAACCATTCATAGCTCTACAGAGAACCATTCATAGCTCTACAGAGAACCATTCATAGCTCTAGAGAGAACCATTCATAGCTCTATGGAGAACCATTCACAGCTCTAGAGAGAAACATTCATAGCTCTACATAGAACCATTCATAGCTCTACAGAGAACCATTCATAGCTCTACAGAGAACCATTCATAGCTCTAGAGAGAACCATTCATAGCTCTACATAGAACCATTCATAGCTCTACAGAGAACCATTCATAGCTCTAGAGAGAACCATTCATAGCTCTACAGAAAACCATTCACAGGTCTAGATAGAACCATTCATAGCTCTAGAGAGAACTATTCATAGCTCTACAGAGAACCATTCATAGGTCTAGCTAGAACCATTCATGGCTCTAGAGAGAACCATTCATAGGTCTAGATAGAACCATTCATAGCTCTAGAGAGAACTATTCATAGCTCTAGATAGAACCATTCATAGCTCGAGAGAGAACCATTCTTAGCTCTAGATAGAACCATTCATAGCTCTAGAGAGAACCATTCTTAGCTCTACAGAGAACCATTCATAGCTCTAGATAGAACCATTCATAGCTCTACAGAGAATCATTCATAGCTCTAGAGAGAACCATTCATAGCTCTAAAGACAACCATTCATAGCTCTACAGAGAACCATTCATAGCTCTAGAGAGAACCATTCATAGCTCTAAAGACAACCATTCATAGCTCTACAGCGAAACATTCATAGCTCTACAGAGAACCATTCATAGCTCTACAGAGAACCATTCATAGCTCTACAGAGAACCATTCATAGCTCTAGAGAGAACCATTCATAGCTCTAGAGAGAACCATTCATAGCTCTAGATAGAACCATTCATAGCTCTAGAGAGAAACATTCATAGCTCTAGATAGAACCATTCATAGCTCTACAGAGAACCATTCATAGCTCTAGAGAGAACCATTCTTAGCTCTACAGAGAACCATTCATAGCCCTGGATAGAACCATTCATAGCTCTACAGAGAACCATTCATAGCTCTAGAGAGAACCATTCATAGCTCTAGAGACAACCATTCATAGCTCTACAGAGAACCATTCATAGCTCTAGAGAAAACCATTCATAGCTCTAGAGAGAACCATTCATAGCTCTACAGAGAACCATTCATAGCTCTAGAGAGAACCATTCATAGCTCTACAGAGAACCATTCATAGCTCTAGAGAGAACCATTCATAGCTCTAAAGACAACCATTCATAGCTCTACAGAGAAACATTCATAGCTCTACAGAGAACCATTCATAGCTCTACAGAGAACCATTCATAGCTCTACAGAGAACCATTCATAGCTCTAGATAGAACCATTCATAGCTCTAGAGAGAACCATTCATAGCTCTAGAGAGAACCATTCATAGCTCTAGATAGAACCATTCATAGCTCTAGAGAGAAACATTCATAGCTCTAGAGAGAACCATTCTTAGCTCTACAGAGAACCATTCATAGCCCTGGATAGAACCATTCATAGCTCTACAGAGAACCATTCATAGCTCTAGAGAGAACCATTCATAGCTCTAGAGACAACCATTCATAGCTCTAGAGAAAACCATTCATAGCTCTAGAGAGAACCATTCATAGCTCTACAGAGAACCATTCATAGCTCTAGAGAGAACCATTCATAGCTCTACAGAGAACCATTCATAGCTCTAGATAGAACCATTCATATCTCTACAGAGAACCATTCATAGCTCTACAGAGAAACATTCATAGCTCTAGATAGAACCATTCAGAGCTCTACAGAGAACCATTCATAGCTCTAGATAGAACCATTCATAGCTCTAGAGAGAACCATTCATAGCTCTACAGAGAACCATTCATAGCTCTAGATAGAACCATTCATAGCTCTACAGAGAACCATTCATAGCTCTACAGAGAAACATTCATAGCTCTAGATAGAACCATTCAGAGCTCTACAGAGAACCATTCATAGCTCTAGATAGAACCATTCATAGCTCTAGAGAGAACCATTCATAGCTCTACAGAGAACCATTCATAGCTCTAGATAGAACCATTCATAGCTCTACAGAGAACCATTCATAGCTCTACAGAGAAACATTCATAGCTCTAGATAGAACCATTCATAGCTCTCCAACAAGCTTGGCACATGGCTTCAGTTGGTTGCAATCTCCTCACCTCCTCAGAATGGTTATGTAGATACACATGTGGGCTAAAAGCCATACCGTAGCATTTCTGTGACATAATTTTTATCACAACAACATACATTTAACCAGAGAACCTACAGCCAGGCCAGTGACTCTATGAGGCTGTACTTAGGCACAGCAGCTGAGAGTAGGGATGCACCAATACTGATAAGTGCAGCTGCCCAAAGCTATGGGTAAAAGGTCATCATGCTTTCCTATTGACTCTTCTCACCTGTGCATGTTTTAACTGTGTATATTCCTCTTATGTAAATAAACATTAACATATTGTTGATTCACCCACCGGGTTGCCAAACCTCCCTTAAAGGGCCAGTGTGTAACAACTGAGGGATCGATTGGGGTCATGGATGTGTAAAGAGAACTGGGTACAGCGTTGGAGGTGGGCTCCATTCATTCCTATGAGAGCTGCTCAGCGGCACATGAAGCCAAATGGCTGGACTGCTGAGTGATTAATTACCCGGATCATCTGTCAATATGACACTATAACTTGGAACAAGAGTACAACTTTGAATAGCAGTTGGTGTGAGGTTTATCAACTGTACAACTGCCTAGTTTGTGATGGACATGGACATGGACACAGTGTCAGTGGAGTGTGGCACATGACCAGTGTCACAGGGGTAAGAGGCAAAGCCATCAGTGGGAGTCCTTCTCTTGTTCTGTGTAGTATGAATCCACACACATAACAGTTCTTAAGGTGTGGACTATTATCAGCTACCATTTTTGGCAGTTGAAGATATGTATTGATGAGGGATGTGGGGAATTTGCATCAGTATTTTTTTCTCTCTGGGTATTCCTGAATGCCTCGTTTGTGGTATCTGTTGATTTTTCTTCCAGTTATGGCTAATCCATTCAGATTATAATAGTTATGGGTATCCTGTGTCTACTTCTGGACCACTGGGGCCTGCGTGGATGACTCAGCGAGTCTCACTACTGGACCAGTGGGACCTGCGTGGATGACTCAGCGAGTCTCACTTCTGGACCAGTGGGGCCTGCGTGGATGACTCAGCGAGTCTCACTTCTGGACCACTGGGGCCTGCGTGGATGACTCAGCGAGTCTCACTACTGGACCAGTGGGGCCTGCGTGGATGACTCAGCGAGTCTCACAACTACTTTTTTTTTAATAGCCTTATATGTGACTTAGATCTGTTTCTCTTATCAGCTGACTGCCTGAGTGATGTGAAGGGATCCGAGGGAAGGGCTTTCAAGAGGCCTGGCACCAGAGGACCTGCATACATTACTGAAGTATATGATTTGTATCCTTTTTGTTAAGTGTTAGCATTTTATTTTGCAATTGTAGGCTGCAATGAAAATGCAATAGTCTATTGTTTTGCCATTGCTTCATAACACACATTTTTGATCACTGAAAATTTTGCCTTGTGGCCATATTTCAGAAGATGGCATCAAAGAAGATGCACAAGGCTGTGGCTGAGGACACCTCTACAGGTGCATGGTCATCAAATGCAGGCAACAGGCCTGCTCCTTTGCAATAAAGATGGCGTGAGCTTTATCATAAGGTAAAATGATGTACTAAAGATATAATACACTTTACTTACTTTTGTCTGGTTTAGGAACACATGGAGAGAGTAGACAGATACAAACCTATAGGACAAAACAGTAAACTAAAAATTTAGATAGAACTCATGGAGAAAACTGACAATATGTACAAATCAGGTACACTGTGGTGACAGAAGATTGTTAGAGTGAGTTATTCCTTATCTTTACAGACAGAAAAATAACTTCTGCGACTGAGGGATCAATCGGACTCTAGTTAGAGCCACAAACATGGCTGTGTGGATTTCACACTCAGACACTCAGACATTTGGGGGGAGCTCAGAGTAGTCAAAAGGGGCCAGCTTAGGTGGTTTGGTTATCTGATCAGGATGCCTCCTGGATGCCTCCCTTTGGAGGTTTTCCAGGCATGTCCAACTGGTAAGAGGCCCTTAGGTAAACCCAAAACACATCAGTCCAGTGGTGGAAGAAAAATGGATAGATGTATGGATGGACGAATGCATGGATTCAGGGATGAGGGTACCTTTCCAGAAAACTGAGTCCAACTGAATGGAACTGTGGGCAACGGGAATGGAGACACTGGCTGGAGGGAGCTGAGCCTGATGTGGACGGACCATAAGAACCTTGAGTACATTTGAGCTGCAAGGAGACTCAACTCCCGATGGTTGTCCACTGTAGCGGATGATGACTGACAGATGAAGAATATGAAATGTGATAATGAAAATATTAATGAATCCACAGTTTGACATCCTGTGTACAGTAAGGATGGGACACTGTTGACCTCAACTGAGGAGGTAACCGGGCGGTGGAAGGAGCACTTTGAGGAACTCCTAAACCCGACTGACACGCCCTCTCTTGTAGAGGCAGAGCTGGAAGCTGATGGGGGATCATCGTCAATTTCCCTAGGGGAAGTCACTGAGATAGTTAAACAGCTCCGCAGTGGCAAGGCCCCGGGGATTGACGAGATTCGCCCAGAAATGCTGAAGGCTCTGGGTGTGGAGGGGCTGTCATGGATGACACGCCTCTTCAACATTGCGTGGAAGTCGGGGACAGTGCCTAAAGAGTGGCAGACCGGGGTGGTGGTTCCCCTGTTCAAAAAGGGGGACCAGAGAGTGTGTGCCAAATACAGGGGTATCACACTACTCAGCCTCCCTGGTAAAGTCTACTCTAGGGTGCTGGATAGGAGGGTCTGGCCGATAGTCGAACCTCAGATTGAAGAGGAACAATGTAGATTTCGTCCTGGCCGTGGAACAACGGACCAGCTCTTCACTCTCACAAGGATCCTTGAGGGGGCCTGGGAGTATGCCCATCCAGTCTACATGTGGACTTGGAGAAGGCGTACGATCGGGTCCCCCGGGGTATACTGTGGGAGGTACTGCGGGAGTATGGGGTGAGTGGGTCACTTCCCAGAGCCATCCAATCCCTGTACTCCCAAAGCGAGAGCTGCGTCCGGGTTCTTGGCAGTAGGTCGGACTCGTTTCCGGTGGGCGTTGGCCTTCGCCAGGGTTGCGCCTTGTCTCCAATCCTGTTCGTGATATTCATGGACAGGATATCGAGGCGTAGTCGGGGGGAGGAGGGTTTGCAGATTGGTGTGCTGAGGATCTCATCGCTGCTTTTTGCAGATGATGTGGTTCTGCTGGCATCATCAGTCTGTGACCTCCAGCGCTCACTGGATCGGTTCGCAGCCGAGTGTGAAGCAGCTGGGATGAGGATCAGCACCTCAAAATCGGAGGCCATGGTTCTCAGCAGGAAACCGATGGATTGTCTACTCCAGGTAGGGAATGAGTCTTTACCCCAAGTGAAGGAGTTCAAGTACCTCGGGGTCTTGTTCACGAGTGAGGGAACAATGGAACGTGAGATTGGCCAGAGAATCGGAGCAGCGGGGGCGGTATTGCAGTAGCTGTACCGCACCGTTGTGACGAAGAGAGAGTTGAGCCGAAAGGCAAAGCTCTCTATCTACCGGTCAATCTTCGTGCCTACTCTCACCTATGGTCATGAGGGCTCGGTCAGGACCGAAAGAACTAGATCGCGAGTACAAGCGGCCGAAATGGGTTTCCTCAGGAGGGTGGCTGGCATCTCCCTTAGAGATAAGGTGAGAAGCTCAGTCATCCGTGAGGGACTCGGAGTAGAGCCGCTGCTCCTTTGCGTTGAAAGGAGCCAGTTGAGGTGGTTCGGGCATCTGGTAAGGATGCCTCCTGGGCGCCTCCCTAGGGAGGTGTTCCAGGCACGACCAGCTGGGAGGAGACCCCGGGGACGACCCAGGACTAGATGGAGAGATTATATCTCCACTCTGGCCTGGGAACGCCTCGGGATCCCCCAGTCAGAGCTGGTTAATGTGGCCCGGGAAAGGGAAGTTTGGGGTCCCCTGCTGGAGCTGTTGCCCCCGCGACCCGACCCCGGATAAGAAAGAAAGAAAGAAAGAAAGATATTCCTTTATTAGTCCCACAGTGGGGGAAATTAGTTTTTTACTCTTTTTTTTACAGTACACAGTAATAATAATATAATTAATGGAGAGATGTAGAGGGATGGGGGGGCCCCGAAGGCCCGGGAAGTGGGGGGGTTGGTGCCTTGCTCAGGGGACCTCGGCAGGCCAAGAGGGAAACTGGCACCTCTCCGCAACGGTGGGTTTGGTCACGGGGGATTTTAACCCGGGCCTCCCCACCTTCCCAAAACTTAAGAGACCTGGTTGAAGATAAAGATGAGATGAATACATCCTTCCAGAAACTGATTGTTTGACCTCTCAGGGCTCTAAGTGGTGAGACTCTTCATTTCCAACCAGCCTGGTGAATCTCACCAGATACCGACCCAGTCTGGTCCTGACCAGATGAAGGTTTCTGAGGTAAGAGACCTGGTCTTTTTCTGGCAGAGAAGTGGCGAAACACAGACACATGATGGAGGCAGAACAATCTGGTTCTGACATTATAGTGGACATGAGCTGATGTGTAAGATAAGATAAGATAAGATGAAGCTTTATTAATGCTTTATTGATGCTTCACTAACATGTTCTAGGGGCAGGAATCGGGTGACATAAATTCAACCAAAGAAGTTAAAGTAGCTGCTGGTTTTAGACCAGAACCTTCTCTGATGCTGATCAGGTTATTATATCTGTCATCAATACTTTACATGTGTATCTTATTCACCAATTTATAGGTGACCTGAAACATAAAGCTGGGTGCACACTAACACCTAGTTAATGTTATATTTGATATATATGTGAATCTACAGTAGTTGAAGTGTATTACACCATTTTATGTTGACTGTGATCCATACATATATTGATTCATATTATTACATGTGATCAGAACCTATAGAACTAATTTCCTGATAATCAATCTGTTTCCAGGTTTCATCTGTGATGTGTTTGATTCATTTTAATTCAGGTGATCAGTTTTATTCAGTGGTTGAATCTTGTGTTTGGTTTGTATCTGAAAGAGATGAAGCCCAGATTTCAGATATGGAGAATTGATCAGGCTGAAACTAGTCGATTAGTTTAATCTAACAAAGGAAGTTTAACTAAAGAATCAGAATAGTTTTCAGATGGAGGAGGATCCTGTTCTCCTCCAACTAAACACCTCAACCCCTTTCTCTGCCGATAATAAGCTTCACACAGCTAGTCTAGGGGGTCTTTCTGGGGCTTCAGGCTCCACGGGGTGGTACAGCTCTTAGAGCTGTGCCCCTCTGCGTCCCCCTCCTTGGACCCATAAACCACAGGAGGATTGGGGGTGGGGGGACACTCCAAGGACACCAGCTCTCCAAGGACTCAGGTCCGACACCTCACACCCAGCTGATACCGGCACCCAGTCTACCTGAAAGGAGGCTCTGAACCTTTGGACTTGATCCAGTCCGGCTGAAGAAACGAATGCTGTCCTGCTACGCTGTCTCTCTCTTGTCTGAGCCCTATTTATTTATTATGTCGCCGCTCTGCCCTGACGGCTGAAACAGCTGCTGAAGCCTGAAGCAGCTCCGCTGAATCTACCTGCTGGTGAATCCCAGCCATGGTGAAGAGGGACTTAAAGAAAGACTTTAGGTCCAGAATCTTTGAATCCAGTGACCCATCCAGCTCCGAGGAGGGGGGGTCTGAAGAAATGGCACAGAGATGCCTCACCAGACAAAGAAAGACGAAGATGGAAACATGCATCGTGGGGACACGCCAGCCATCCAAAACCGAGGGAGTCCGAGGAACCAAAGAGAGCCAGTGAGGAGAGAAACGCCTCAATCCGGGTCGCTCCGTTGGATCCAGAAGATCCAGACTGGTCCAGACAGAAGCTGCTGCCGCTCTGCTCCAGACAGCACAACCTCCATCTAGCATCTACTCAGAGAGGCTGATGGATAGGTGTATCCTCAGAGGAGAAAGAGTCTGATGACTAGACTGATGAATCAATTCATAGTCAACTCATAGTCAACTAATAACTCAGACACAGCAAGAATTAGAGAATCTATCCTCAAACTCTAAACCTGAATTAGACCAGGTCTAAGTTTATAACCTGAAACTGATCCTCAGTCTTCCTGCTGCTTCTTAAACTCTGTTGTTTGAATGGTACATTAATACCAAAACTAAATTCAATAATTAATTAATTAATTAATTTACTAATTGATCTGGTCATCTTTAATTTGTTCGATCAATGGATGTTCATCATTTGTATTTGCTGTTTTCCTTTCCTTCGATTCTATCACTGTTTTATCATTCATTCACTGATATTCTGTTCGTAGTGTAGTCCAGTAGTTAGGTAAATAAACACTTCATTGGTTACTACTACTAACTATTCAAATCACTGTTCACCAGGCCAAGAACTCCATAGCAACCATGAGATTATGACACGCCACTGATTAATATCAAATTTAATTATTTTCCCTGTTTTTATAAAACTGGGTGGAGCCCTGAGTAAATCCTGATACTGAAGTTAACTGAGGGTAATATCTGAAGTTGAGTGTCACCACTTTCCTTCATATTTTATGATAACCTGTCTTACAATTAATAATTTAGGATTATTAATTGTAAATATGAATTTTGATAAGAATTAATGATTAATTGTTAATCTGCTCAATGCAATAACGCTACACCAGTTAACAGACTGTTTGTTCCAGTTCCCCTACGTCCTCAGGTCATCCACTGGACCCACACCTCTCGTATTTCCTGCCACCCAGGAACCAAGAGGCTGGTGTTCGTCATAAAGTAGCCCTTTTGGTGGCCAGCCATGGAAAAAGAGGTGGGGGATACATGGCAGCCTGTCCAGTTTGTGCCCAAAACAAATCCTCGAATTGCCCTCCTGTGGGTCTCCTCAAGCCGCTCCCAGTACCGATCGTCCCTAGGTCATATTTTATTTTTCTGTTTTCACATTCTTTATTTCCATTTCCTGTTTTATTTTGGCATTACTAACCTCCCTCTCATTTCAGATCACTTCACTTCCTGCCCTCGTGTCTCTTCACACCTCCTGACCTACTTTTCATCACTGCACCTGTGTCTGATTGTAGCCCCGCCCCTGAGTGTGTCCACCTGTGTCTCGTTAATCACTCCCCCTTTAGTATACAATGTGTGTCCTCCCTTCCTCATGTTGCCAGTTCATATTAGATCTGACGGTGACGGTCATTCTAGTGTTTTTTTACTCGTGCTTGGCTCTCTGTGTTTTTGAACCTCTGCCTGTATTTCTGACCCTGAATTTTGTCTGCTGATTTTTGGATCTGGTTGCCTGCCGAACCCTGCCAAGTAAAGATTGTTTTGAACTTTTACCCTTCCTGAATCTGAGTCGTGCATTTGAGTCCAGTTCCTCTCTGATCCAGATGTTACAGTTATGTTTGGACTATGAGGATCATTATGTCACATTTTTTTCATATTGTAATAAATTTCATATTTTAGGGTTTATTTAAGCACTGGTCAGAATAAGAATGTACTTTGAATTGACTCTGATGTGCCTTAAAAAAATTTTTTAAGTGACAGTGAGAGGTGTAAATAATCATGTTTTCAGTGTATTTAAACTGTAGACTTAAGATAAGATGAAATAAGATGAACCTTTATTAATCCCCGGAGAGAAATTCGGGTGTCATAGCAGCAGCAGCAACAGTACAATGCTCTGGGGACGTGAAACATCACCTCTCTGTGGGGGAAAGAGCCGGAGCTTGTGCGGGAGGTGGAGCGCTATCAGTTAGACCTGGTGGGGCTTACCTCTACGCACAGCCTCGGCTCTGGAACCGTTCTCCTGGATAGGGGTTGGACTCTAATCTTCTCTGGAGTTGCCCAAGGTGTGAGGTGCCAAGCGGGTGTGGGGATATCACAAATGACCGGTTGAGTGCTGCTACGTTGGGGTTTACCCTGGTGGACGAGAGGGTCGCCTCCCTGCACCTTCGGGTTGTGGGAGGGGGAAACTCTGGCTGTTGTCTGTGCATATGCACCAAAAAGCAGTTCAGAGTATTCCACCTTCTTGGAGACCCTGAATGGAGTCCTGTATGGGGCCCCAGTAGGGGACTCCATTGTTCAGCTGGGGGACTTCAACGCACACGTGGGCAATGATGGAGGTACCTGGAGAGGTGTGATTGGGAGGAATGGCCTACCTGATCTGAACCCGAGCGGTCGTTTGTTATTGGACTTCTGTGCTAGTCATGGGTTGTCCATAACAAATACCATGTTCGAACATAAGGATGCTCATAAATGTACTTGGTACCAGAGCACCCTAGGCTGAAGATCGATGATCGATTTTGTGGTCAAATCATCTGATCTGAGGCCGCATGTTTTGGACACTCAGGTGAAGAGAGGGGCAGAGCTGTCAATTGATCACCATCTGGTGGTGAGTTGGATCAGAGGGTGGGGGAAGACTCTGGACAGACCTGGCAAACCCAAACGTTTAGTGTGGGTGAATTGGGAACGTCTGGAGGAGGCCCCTATCTGAGAGATCTTCAACTCACACCTCCGGCAGAACATTTCTAGCATCCCTGTGGAAGCTGGGGGCATTGAACCTCAGTGGGCGATGTTCAAAGCTTCCATTGCTGAAGCTGCGGCAGTGAGCTGTGGCCTGCGGGTCTTAGGTGCCTCAAGGGGCGGTAACCCTCGAACACCGTGGTGGACACCGGTGGTCAGGGAAGCTGTACGACTGAAGAAGGAGTCCTTCCGGGATGTGTTATCTCGGAGGACTCCGGAGGGAGTTGCAAGGTACCGACAGGCCGTAGTGTTAAGGATCTGTACACAGGCAACAGGGGACTCCAAAACAAACACAGTGGAAACAGGTCTATGGCAAAAATCGGCGTCTTTAATACAGTCTTTGGGTCGGTACACAGAAGTCAAACAATAAGGCAAACACATCCAAAACGACAGGCAAAGGGCTAGGTCATAAATCAGGCAGAGAATCAAAGCACAGGTAGTCATACACTCACTAGGGAAATGCTGGAACTCTTGACGTGAAAGCACAAAACGATCTGGCACAGAGGGAATGGGAAGCACAAATTAAATACTAGTGAGGGAGTGATTGACTATTCACAGGTGGACACAATCAGGGCGGGGGAAGGACGATGAGACACAGGTGAATGGTGCAGAATCTAGGTCAGAGGGAGGTGCTCAAACGTGATGGCAGGAAGCATGCATGGAAGGAAGTGATGTGATCTGGAACATGCCAAAATAAAACAGGAAGTGCAAAACAGAAAAGCATGCAACATGCAACACAAAACTAAGACCTGGTGTTCCTGACAGTACCCCCCTCTATGGACGGCACCTGACGTCCCAGGTTCTTCAGGGTGTGTCCTATGGAATTCCCTAATGAGTTCAGGATCCATTATGTCCTTAGTAGAGACCCATGAGCGCTCCTCTGGTCCGTACCCCTCCCAGTCGACCAAATATTGTTTCCCCCGCCCCCGCCGTCTTATGGTTAACAATCTTTTAACGGAATAGACAGGACCTCCATCAATCATCCAGGGGGTTGGCGGGGGTTTGGAGGCAGGGACCAGAGGGGTCTGTGAAGGTTCTTATTCATCCAGGTCATATTTATTTTGGCAAAAATTGAATCGAAGGCAACTGGACTTAGATTTGTCTCTGAAGATGTTTCGCCCCTTATCCAAGTGGCTTCATCAGTTCGAACGCCGCAGTCTGACTAGTCCCCACTAGTCAGACTAGTGGGGACTAGTCAGTCTAACCCTAACCCTAACCCCCCCAGGGAGGTGTTCCAGGCACGACCAGCTGGGAAGAGACCCCGGGGATGACCCAGGACTAGGTGGAGAGATTATATCTCCACACTGACCTGGGAACGCCTCAGGATCCCCCAGTCAGAGCTGGTTAATGTGGCCCGGGAAAGGGAAGTTTGGGGTCCCTGCTGGAGCTGTTGCCCCCGCGACCCGACCCCGGATAAGCGGTTGAAGATGCAGATGAAGATGAAGATAAATAAGTAGAACAGTAATAAGTAAAGTGCAGCAGGTGGTGGGTTTATATGCAGAGCATATATATATATGTAATTTTTTAATTATATGTAATTATATACATTTGGTCCAGGAATAAATAGGGTTAGGGTTAGAGCAGATGATCAGAGTCACATGGGGGTCAGACCTTGGTTCTGGTTCTGGTTCAGACCTTGGTTCTGGTTCAGACCTTGATTATGGAGCCTGATGGCCACCAACAGAAAGGACCGACCCAGACGGTTTGTAGTGGGCCGAGGGAGGATCGGTCTCTGGCTGAATGGACTCCTCATCTGGACCAGTTGGTCATAGAGGGGGTGGGAGGGGTTCTCCTCCTGGTCCTCCCCTCTGCCACCACCTCCAGACTGTCCAGCTCACATCCAACCACAGACCCAGCCCTCCTCACCAGTTGGTTCAGTTTGGTGGCATCTCTGGCGCTGATGCCGCCCCCCCAACATACCGCGACAAAGACCAGGAAGCTGCTACTACAGACTGGTAACACATCTGGAGTAGCCTGTTGCACATGTACTACTACTACTACTAGAAGAAGAAGAAGAAGAAGATCTACCTTTATTAGTTGGGGAAATTCAATTTACACTCTGTTTAACTCATACATGGTACATGCAGACCTGAAACACACATACATGCATTAATGGAGAGATGTCAGAGTGATGGGGCTGCTCCCAACAGCCCCAAGCAGTTGGGGGTTTGGTGCCTTGCTCAGGGGCACCTCGGCAGTGCCCAAGAGGTAAACTGGCACCTCTCCAGCTACCAGTTCACACTCAGTTTTTGGTCCATGTCAGGACTTGAACCGGTGACCCTCCGGTTCCCAAGCCAACTCCCTACAGACTGAGCTACTGCCGCCCCCTACTACTACTGCTACTACTAACTGGTAAAACATTTGGAGTAGCCTGTTGAACATGTACTACTACGACTACTACTACTACTACTACTACTACTACAGACTGGTAAAACATCTGGAGTAGCCTGTTGCACATGTACTACAACTACTGCTGCTGCTACTACTACTACTACTGCTACTACAGACTGGTAAAACATCTGGAGTGGCCTGTTGCACATGTACTACTACTACTACTACTACTACAGACTGGTAAAACATCTGGAGTAGCCTGTTGCACATGTACTACTACTACTACTACTACTACTGCTACTACAGACTGGTAAAACATCTGGAGTAGCCTGTTGCACATGTACTACTACTACTACTACTACTGCTTCTACTACAGACTGGTAAAACATCTGGAGTAGCCTGTTGCACATGCACTACTACTACTACTACTACTACTACTACTACTACTACAGACTGGTAGAACATCTGGAGTAGCCTGTTGCACATGTACTACTACTACTACTACTACTACTACTACTGCTACTACAGACTGGTAGAATATCTGGAGTAGCCTGTTGCACATGTACTACTACTACTACTACTACTACTGCTGCTACTACAGACTGGGAGAACATCTGGAGTAGCCTGTTGCACATGTACTACTACTACTACTACTACTACTACTGCTGCTACTACAGACTGGTAAAACATCTGGTGTAGCCTGTTGCACATGTACTACTACTACTACTACTACTACTACTACTACTGCTGCTACTACAGACTGGTAAAACATCTGGAGTAGCCTGTTGCACATGTACTACTACTACTACTACTGCTGCTACTACAGACTGGGAGAACATCTGGAGTAGCCTGTTGCACATGTACTACTACTACTACTACTACTACTACTACTACTGCTGCTGCTACTACAGACTGGTAAAACATCTGGAGTAGCCTGTTGCACATGTACTACTACTACTACTACTACTACTGCTGCTACTACAGACTGGTAAAACATCTGGAGTAGCCTGTTGCACATGTACTACTACTACTACTACTACTGCTACTGCTGCTACTACAGACTGGTAAAACATCTGGAGTAGCCTGTTGATACCTGCTGCACAAGTACTATACTCTCTACTACTACTCTGCGCTACTACAGACTGGTAAAACTGGACTACTGACATGTACTACTACTACTACTACTACTACTGCTGCTACTACAGACTGGTAAAACATCTGGAGTAGCCTGTTGCACATGTACTACGACTACTACTACTCTACTGCTACTACAGACTGGTAAAACATCTGGAGTAGCCTGTTGCACATGTACTACTACACTACTACTACTACTACTACGGGGGTACTACTACTACTACTACTGCTGCTACTACAGACTGGTAAAACATCTGGAGTAGCCTGTTGCACATGTACTACTACTACTACTACTACTACTGCTGCTACTACAGACTGGTAAAACATCTGGAGTAGACTGTTGCAAATGTACTACTACTACTACTATTATTACTGCTGCTACTACAGACTGGTAAAACATCTGGAGTAGCCTGTTGCACATGTACTACTACTACTATACTTTGTGCTCTACAAACTGTATGTCCACTACGACTACTACTACTTCTACTGCTACTACTAAATACTAATATAACTTGTGTACCTGTTTTACACATATTCCTTCTACTTTTTTTTTTTTTTATTCTTCTAAATACTGTTGATAATTTGTTTATATATTTTTTTTTATTTCTCCTACTACTCCACGCTACTGGTAAAACATCTGGAGTAGCCTGTTGCACATGTATTACTACACTACTACTACTACTACTACTACTACTACTGCTTCTACTACAGACTGGTAAAACATCTGGAGTAGCCTGTTGCACATGTACTACTACTACTACTACTACTACTACTACAGACTGGTAGAACATCTGGAGTAGCCTGTTGCACATGTACTACTACTACTACTACTACTACTACTGCTACTACAGACTGGTAAAACATCTGGAGTAGCCTGTTGCACATGTACTACTACTACTACTACTACTGCTGCTGCTACTACAGACTGGTAAAACATCTGGAGTAGCCTGTTGCACGTGTACTACTACTACTACTACTACTACTGCTGCTACTACAAACTGGTAAAACATCTGGAGTAGCCTGTTGCACGTGTACTACTACTACTACTTCTACTGCTACTATAGACTGGTAAAACATCTGGAGTAGCCTGTTGCACATGTACCACTACTACTACTACTACTTCTACTGCTACTACAGACTGGTAAAACATCTGGAGTAGCCTGTTGCACATGTACTACTACTACTACCACTACTACTACTACTACTACAGACTGGTAAAACATCTGGGGTAGCCTGTTGCACATGTACTACTACTACTACTACTACTGCTGCTACTACAGACTGGTAAAACATCTGGAGTAGCCTGTTGCACATGTACTACTACTACTACTACTACTACTGCTGCTACTACAGACTGGTAAAACATCTGGAGTAGACTGTTGCACATGTACTACTACTACTACTACTACTACTACTGCTGCTACTACAGACTGGTAAAACATCTGGAGTAGACTGTTGCACATGTACTACTACTACTACTACTACTACTGCTGCTACTACAGACTGGTAAAACATCTGGAGTAGCCTGTTGCACATGTACTACTACTACTACTACTACTACTACTACTACTACAGACTGGTAAAACATCTGGAGTAGCCTGTTGCACATGTACTACTACTACTACTACTACTACTACTACTACTACTACTACTGCTACTACAGACTGGTAAAACATCTGGAGTAGCCTGTTGCACATTTTGCACAAGTACTACTACTACTACTACTACTACTGCTGCTGCTGCTACTACAGACTGGTAAAACATCTGGAGTAGCCTGTTGCATGTGTACTACTACTACTACTACTTCTACTGCTACTATAGACTGGTAAAACATCTGGAGTAGCCTGTTGCACATGTACCACTACTACTACTACTACTTCTACTGCTACTACAGACTGGTAAAACATCTGGAGTAGCCTGTTGCACATGTACTACTACTACTACTACTACTACTACTACTACTACAGACTGGTAAAACATCTGGGGTAGCCTGTTGCACATGTACTACTACTACTACTACTACTGCTGCTACTACAGACTGGTAAAACATCTGGAGTAGCCTGTTGCACATGTACTACTACTACTACTACTACTACTGCTGCTACTACAGACTGGTAAAACATCTGGAGTAGACTGTTGCACATGTACTACTACTACTACTACTACTACTACTGCTGCTACTACAGACTGGTAAAACATCTGGAGTAGACTGTTGCACATGTACTACTACTACTACTACTACTACTGCTGCTACTACAGACTGGTAAAACATCTGGAGTAGCCTGTTGCACATGTACTACTACTACTACTACTACTACTACTACAGACTGGTAAAACATCTGGAGTAGCCTGTTGCACATGTACTACTACTACTACTACTACTACTACTACTACTACTACAGACTGGTAAAACATCTGGAGTAGCCTGTTGCACATGTACTACTACTACTACTACTACTACTACTACTACTACTACTACTACTGCTACTACAGACTGGTAAAACATCTGGAGTAGCCTGTTGCACATTTTGCACAAGTACTACTACTACTACTACTACTACTACTGCTGCTGCTACTACAGACTGGTAAAACATCTGGAGTAGCCTGTTGCATGTGTACTACTACTACTACTACTTCTACTGCTACTATAGACTGGTAAAACATCTGGAGTAGCCTGTTGCACATGTACTACTACTACTACTACTACTTCTACTGCTACTACAGACTGGTAAAACATCTGGAGTAGCCTGTTGCACATGTTGCACAAGTACTACTACTACTACTACTACTACTACTACTACTACAGACTGGTAAAACATCTGGAGTAGGCTGTTGCACATGTACTACTACTACTACTACTACTACTACTACTGCTACTACAGACTGGTAAAACATCTGGAGTAGCCTGTTGCACATGTACTACTACTACTACTACTACTACTGCTGCTGCTACTACAGACTGGTAAAACATCTGGAGTAGCCTGTTGCACATGTACTACTACTACTACTGCTGCTGCTACTACAGACTGGTAAAACATCTGGAGTAGCCTGTTGCACATGTACTACTACTACTACTACTACTACTACTACTACTGCTGCTACTACAGACTGGTAAAACATCTGGAGTAGCCTGTTGCACATGTACTACTACTACCACTACTACTACTGCTGCTACTACAGACTGGTAAAACATCTGGAGTAGCCTGTTGCACGTGTACTACTACTACTACTACTTCTACTGCTACTATAGACTGGTAAAACATCTGGAGTAGCCTGTTGCACATGTACTACTACTACTACTACTACTACTTCTACTGCTACTACAGACTGGTAAAACATCTGGAGTAGCCTGTTGCACATGTACCACTACTACTACTACTACTACTACTACTGCTGCTACTACAGACTGGTAAAACATCTGGAGTAGCCTGTTGCACATGTGCTACTACTACTACTACTACTACTACTACTGCTGCTGCTACTACAGACTGGTAAAACATCTGGAGTAGCCTGTTGCACATGTACTACTACTACTACTACTACTACTACTACTACTGCTGCTACTACAGACTGGTAAAACATCTGGAGTAGCCTGTTGAACACGTTGAAGGTCCTCAGCCTTCTCAGGAAGAATAGTTTGCTCTGTCCCTTCCTGTAGAGGCCTCGGAGTTGTTTGACCAGTCCAGTTTACTACTACTACTACTACTACTACTCCCTTCCTGTAGAGGCCTCGGAGTTGTTGGACCAGTCCAGTTTACTACTACTACTACTACTACTCCCTTCCTGTAGAGGCCTCGGAGTTGTTGGACTAGTCCAGTTTACTACTACTACTACTACTACTACTACTACTACTCCCTTCCTGTAGAGGTCTCGGAGTTGTTGGACCAGTCCAGTTTACTACTACTACTACTACTCCTACTCCCTTCCTGTAGAGGCCTCGGAGTTGTTGGACCAGTCCAGTTTACTACTACTACTACTACTACTCCCTTCCTGTAGAGGCCTCGGAGTTGTTGGACCAGTCCAGTTTAAGATAAGATAAGATAAGATATTCCTTTATTAGTCCCACAGTGGGGAAATTTACACGTTACAGCAGCAATACAAATAAAATAAATTAGTATATACATAATAGAAAATAGAAGAAAAAAGTAAAGACAGAAAAAATGTGTCCATCATATCAATGATATAATTGTACATAAAGTCCTTATTGCACGTATGTCCGGTGAGTTTGTTGTGAATGTGAATGTGTATGTGGTTTACTGGGAGCAGTGCTGGTTGTGGAGTCTAACAGCTGCAGGAGGAAGGACCTTCTGTAACGCTCCTTCGTACACTTAGGGTGTAGCAGCCTGTCACTGAAGGAGCTCTCCAGAGCTCTGATGGTGTCTCTCATGGGGTGGGAGTCCTTCTCCATCATGGATGACAGCTTAGCCATCGTCCTCCTCTCTCCCACCACCTGCACTGAGTCCAGAGAGCATCCCAGGACAGAGCTGGCCCTTTTAATAATCTTATCCAGCCTCTTCCTGTCTGCAGCTGTGATGCTGCTGCCCCAGCAAACCACTCCATAAAATATGGCTGATGCCACCACGGTGTCATAAAAAGTTTTCAGGAGTGTCCCCTGCACTCCAAAAGACCTCAGTCTCCTGAGCAGATACAGCCTGCTCTGGCCTTTTTTATGGAGTGCAGAGGAGTTTGTTGTCCAGTCGAGTTTATTGTTCAGGTGAACACCCAGGTATTTATAAGATGTCACCATCTCAATGTCTGATCCCTGGATGTTCACCGGTGTTGGAGGGGGATGAGTTTGCCTGCGGAAATCCACCACCAGCTCTTTAGTTTTCCCCGCGTTGATCTGGAGGTGGTTCCGCAGGCACCAGTCCACGAAGTCTACTACTACTACTACTACTACTACTACTACTACTACTACTACTACTACTCCCTTCCTGTAGAGGCCTCGGAGTTGTTGGACTAGTCCAGTTTACTACTACTACTACTACTACTACTACTCCCTTCCTGTAGAGGCCTCAGAGTTGTTGGACCAGTCCAGTTTACTACTACTACTACTACTACTCCCTTCCTGTAGAGGCCTCGGAGTTGTTGGACCAGTCCAGTTTACTACTACTACTACTACTACTACTACTACTACTACTCCCTTCCTGTAGAGGCCTCGGAGTTGTTGGACTAGTCCAGTTTACTACTACTACTACTACTACTACTACTCCCTTCCTGTAGAGGCCTCGGAGTTGTTGGACTAGTCCAGTTTACTACTACTACTACTACTACTACTACTGCTGCTACTACAGACTGGTAAAACATCTGGAGTAGCCTGTTGCACATGTACTACTACTACTACTACTACTACTGCTGCTACTACAGACTGGTAAAACATCTGGAGTAGCCTGTTGCACATGTACTACTACTACTACTACTACTACTACAGACTGGTAAAACATCTGGAGTAGCCTGTTGAACACGTTGAAGGTCCTCAGCCTTCTCAGGAAGAATAGTTTGCTCTGTCCCTTCCTGTAGAGGCCTCGGAGTTGTTGGACCAGTCCAGTTTACTACTACTACTACTACTACTACTACTCCCTTCCTGTAGAGGCCTCGGAGTTGTTGGACTAGTCCAGTTTACTACTACTACTACTACTACTACTACTGCTGCTACTACAGACTGGTAAAACATCTGGAGTAGCCTGTTGCACATGTACTACTACTACTACTGGGCTACTGGGGGCGGCAGTAGCTCAGTCCGTAAGGACTTGGGTTAGGATGTGGAGGACCCGGGTTCAAATCCCCCATGGACCAAGACCAACTGGTTGCTGGAGAGGTGCCAGTTTACCTCTTGGGCACTGCCGAGGTGCCCCTGAGCAAGGCACCAAACCCCCAACTGCTCTGAGCGCTTGTCAGGAGCAGCCCCCTCACTCTGACATCTCTCCATTGACATGTATATGTACTGTGTGAACTGTACTGTGTGAACAACAGAGTGTAAATCTGAATTTCCCCACTGTGGGACTAATAAAGGAATATCTTTCTTTCTTTCTTTCTTACTACTACTACTACTGCTGCTACTACAGACTGGTAAAACATCTGGAGTAGCCTGTTGCACATGTACTACTACTACTACTACTACTACTACTACAGACTGGTAAAACATCTGGAGTAGCCTGTTGAACACGTTGAAGGTCCTCAGCCTTCTCAGGAAGAATAGTTTGCTCTGTCCCTTCCTGTAGAGGCCTCGGAGTTGTTGGACCAGTCCAGTTTACTACTACTACTACTACTACTACTCCCTTCCTGTAGAGGCCTCGGAGTTGTTGGACCAGTCCAGTTTATTGTTTAAGTGAACTCCCAGGAACTTGTAGTTGTCCACCACCTCCACCTCCTCCCCACGGATGGTGATGGGAGTAGGGGAGCTCTTCCTCCTCCTCCAGAAATCCACCACCAGCTCTTTGGTCTGACCAATATTAAGCTGGATGTGGTTGGCTTCTTTTAAAAGTAAAGAAGACATTGGAAAGTAAATACTTAAAATCTACAAGACTACATCTCAGGATGTCACAAGCATCAATACTTTGGTAGCAAGTTAATACAAATATTTTGTAGATGATGCCAGTAGTTGTTTTCATTATCAGGAGTGTTGACACAACTTGACATGCCTCTCTGTAACACTGTTCTTATGCTAACGTAGCTTTAGCCTATATGTTTAAATAATGTACTAGAAATGCCGGATGTTACATTTGTTCTTACATGACTACATAGTAAATGAGAATACATCATCATGGCATTGTATTTGTTGTTGCAGCAGGACATTTGAATTTGAAATATTTTTTGTTGGGTAACTTTGTGATACATCTGAAAGCCAGTGTGGCATTTGTAACTCATTGTTCTTATTCTAATGTAGCCTATACTACGTGTTAAATACATTATCTATATTACATCATTTAGAAAATGAACTGTATGGAACTTAAGGACTGTGTGTTGGATGGAATTGTTTCATGTGCTGTTGTGTCAGTTATGCAGAAGTGTAAAACATTTAAATCTGGTATCATAGGATCTCTAACTTCACTAAAATAGCAGCATAGTGATATTATACAGGAGTGACAGGTCTCCTCTGTTGTGGAGGACCATATCTCTGGGGGATAAATAGTTTAGTTGAAAGATGTGATGTCTTTTTCAGAATCCACTTGCTCAAGTGCTCAAGTGTGCTTCTGCATTGAAAGATTTTAACAGTAAAATTACAGTTGTCTCTACTTACATACAGTATATCACACAAAAGTAATAGAAAAAATGAGATATATGTGATAGATGTGGCGATACCAGCTGACACCAACATCAGGAAGAAGGAGCACGAAAAGGTTGAGAAGTATCAAGGGTTGAAGGAACAGCTGGAACAGATGTGGAAGATCAAGGCTAACGTCCCCAGAAGAGGACAGTCCTAGGAACAGCTAAGATACTGAAGAACCCTCAAACTCCCAGGACTATATATATATATATATATATATATATATATATATATATATATATATATATATATATATATATATATATATATATGTATATAAAGAGAGAGTAGGGAGAGTGTCCTAAAAGTCTTATAATAATAATTTATAAGAATTCATTTGCTGAAGTGGAAAAGATAACCTCAGTCCATGGGAAAGTGTCCCAGGAATTTGCATTTGTATTTAAATTTGTATTCAAAACTCTCCATTATCTCCCTCTCTCTTATAAGTGTGCACCACAAAATAAGCATAATCCTACATACCCTTTACTTTACCTATACCCCCCCCAGCACAGCAGAGATGATAAAATAAGAGCAAAGCAAAGCTGCTCTTTACTGCTACAGAGAGTAAAGAACAGCTTCTGCAAGGCTCTTATTTTATCATCTCTGCTGACAGGAAGTGGTGTGTGTTGTTGTGAGTGGCCTAGACAAAGAGACATTTGTGTGTCAAAGTCCAGACTGCAGCTGTGTGAGTGTCGCAGACTGAACTGTTTGTGTGGATCAACATGGAGGCACAGAACAAGAAGATTCTGTGTGTGGGCCTGGTGTGTCTCGACATCATCAATGTGGTTGACAAATACCCAGAAGAAGACACCGACAGCAGGTTAGCACACAGGCTAATGCTATCACCGACAGCAGGTTAGCCCACAGGCTGATGCTAACACCAACTGCAGGTTAGCACACAGGCTGATGCTAACACAGACAGCAGGTTAGCACACAGGCTGATGATAACACCAACAGCAGGTTAGCACACAGGCTGATGCTAACACCGACAGCAGGTTAGCCCACAGGCTGATGCTAACACCAACTGCAGGTTAGCACACAGGCTGATGCTAACACAGACAGCAGGTTAGCACACAGGCTGATGATAACACCAACAGCAGGTTAGCACACAGGCTGATGCTAACACCGACAGCAGGTTAGCACACAGGCTGATGCTAACACCAACTGCAGGTTAGCACACAGGCTGATGCTATCACCGACAGCAGGTTAGCCCACAGGCTGATGCTAACACCAACTGCAGGTTAGCACACAGGCTGATGCTATCACCGACAGCAGGTTAGCCCACAGGCTGATGCTAACACCAACTGCAGGTTAGCACACAGGCTGATGCTAACACAGACAGCAGGTTAGCACACAGGCTGATGATAACACCAACAGCAGGTTAGCACACAGGCTAATGCTATCACCGACAGCAGGTTAGCACGCAGGCTGATGCTAACACCAACTGCAGGTTAGCACACAAGCTGATGCTAACACAGACAGCAGGTTAGCACACAGGCTGATGCTAACACCAACTGCAGGTTAGCACACAGGCTAATGCTATCACCGACAGCAGGTTAGCACGCAGGCTGATGCTAATACTGACAGCAGGTTAGCACACAAGCTGATGCTAACACTGACAGCAGGTTAGCACGCACGCTGATGCTGTCACCGACAGCAGGTTAGCCCACAGGCTAATCCTAACACCGATAGCAGGTTAGCACACAGGCTGATGCTGACACCGACAGCAGGTTAGCACACAGGCTGATGCTAACACCAACTGCAGGTTAGCACACAGGCTGATGCTAACACCAACTGCAGGTTAGCACACAGGCTGATATTTTCACCAACAACGGTTTAGCACGCACGCTGATGTTGAAACCGACAGCAGGTTAGCACGCAGGCTGATGCTAACACCGACTGCAGGTTGATGCTAACACCAATTGCAGGTTAGCACACAGCCTGATGCTAACACCAACAGCAGGTTAGCACACAAGCTGATGCTAACACCGACAGCAGGTTAGCACACAAGCTGATGCTACCACCGACAGCAGATTAGCACATAGGCTAATCCTAACACTGACAGCAGGTTAGCACACAGGCTACTGCTATCACCGACAGCAGGTTTGCACACAGGCTGATTCTATGACCAACAGCAGGTTAGCACACAGGCTGATACTATCACCGACAACAGTTTAGCACAGAGGTTGATGCTGTCACCGACAGCAGGTTAGCCCACAGGCTGATGCTAACACCAACTGCAGGTTAGCACACAGGCTGATGCTAACACCAACTGCAGGTTAGCACACAGGTTGATACTATCACCAACAACAGTTTAGCAGGCACGCTGATGCTGACACTGACAGCAGGTTAGCACACAGGCTAATGCTAACACCGACAGCAGGTTAGCACAATGGCGAATCCTAACACTGACAGCAGGTTAGCACGCAGGCTGATGCTAACACCGACTGCAGGTTGATGCTAACACCGACAGCAGGTTAGCACACAGGCTAATGCTATCACCGATAGCAGGTTAGCACGCAGGCTGATACTGTCACCAACTGCAGGTTAGCACACAGGCTGATGATGTCACTGACAGCAGGTTAGCCCACAGGCTGATGCTAACACCGACTGCAGGTTAGCACACAGGCTACTGCTATCACCGACAGCAGGTTTGCACACAGGCTACTGCTATCACCAACTGCAGGTTAGCACACAGGCTGATACTATCACCAACAACAGTTTAGCACAGACGCTGATGCTATCACCGACAGCAGGTTAGCACACAGGCTGATGCTAACACCAACTGCAGGTTAGCACACAGGCTGATACTATCACCAACAACAGTTTAGCACACAGGCTGATACTATCACCAACAACAGTTTAGCCCACAGGCTAATCCTAACACCGACAGCAGGTTAGCACACAGGCTAATGCTAACACCGACAGCAAGTTAGCACACAAGCTGATGCTAACACAGACAGCAGGTTAGCACACAGGCTGATGCTAACACTGACAGCAGGTTAGTACACAGACCGATGCTAACACCGACAGCATGTTAGCACACAGGCTAATCCTAACACCGACAGCAGGTTAGCACACAGGTTGATGCTGACAACAACAGCAGGTTAGCCCACAGGCTAATCCTAACACCGATAGCAGGTTAGCCCACAGGCTAATCCTAACACCGATAGCAGGTTAGCCCACAGGCTAATCCTAACACCGATAGCAGGTTAGCGCACAGGCTGATGCTGACAACAACAGCAGGTTAGCGCATCGACTTTTTTTAGGTAAATCAACTTGCCTGTAGGCATATCTAGTTCTGGCAGCTTCCTGTTAGCTGTATGTGGCTGTAATAATGGATAGATTGGCTGTAAAAAATCACGATTATTATTATCTCCTACTTCCGGGCGCTGAGAGGTCAGCAGCCTGTTGCAGCAGCACCAACGCACTATTTCTTTTTGACTCTTTTGTTTTTTAAAATTTCAACAGTGCTTTCACTATTTCTTGTTGTTAATGCTCTTACGCTTCAAACTGTTAAACTACTGCAGCGTTTGAGTTGTGGTATGGACAGAGTTTTTTCACTCAATTTTTCTCGGACTTCTGTCGTTGTTCACTATGGTCACTGACATTGTTGAGGAGCTCCTGAGCTGCAGGTGTGGAGCAGGAGTTCCCTCAACACGGATCCAGGAGGAGATCTGGAGAGGCACTCGCCTCGGGAAGAAAGCCAGCATTAAAGTCAGAGAGGATAGAGAGGGACAGGAAATTAAACCTTTTCTGCCGTTGATCATAATGGTGAACGTGAGGTCTGTCACCAACAAAGCAGACGAACTAACAGCTTTGATTAACAGTCAGAGTGTCTACAGGGAGTGCAGCTTGCTTTGCTTCACTGAGACCCGGCTTCACGGGAGGACACCGGACAGGCTGCTGGAGGCGGCCGGCTTCATGGGAGGATAGAGGACAGTCTGCTGGAGGTGGCCGGCTTCACGGGAGGACACCGGACCGGCTGCTGGAGGTGGCCGGCTCCATGGGAGGATACCGGACAGGCTGCTGGAGGCGGCCGGCTCCACGGGAGGATACCGGACAGGCTGCTGGAGGTGGCCGGCTTCATGGGAGGACACCGGACCGGCTGCTGGAGGCGGCCGGCTCCACGGGAGGATACCGGACAGGCTGCTGGAGGTGGCCGGCTTCACGGACAGGTCATCCCGGACACGTTACTGTGAAGGACTGGATCTGCACTCCCGATATTGAACTAACGGCCACGACCACTCTGTGATCGCAGGACTACAAACCCAACATCCCAGTAGCCTCATACTGATCAGTGGGGACTTTAATCATGTCTCCCCTCTCCTGTCCTGCCAGACTTCAAACAATATGTGAATGAGAGGAAATAAAGTCCTGGACCTCCTGAATGCCAACGTGAAGGAGGCATACAGCTCTTCTTCCCTCCCCCTCTTGGAGAATCAGACCACAACCTGATCCACCTCCAAACCACCTACAGGCCACTGGTGAAACAGCAGGAGGCCAGCACAAGGACTGTGATGGTTTGGTCTAGACACAGAGGAGGCCTTCCAGGAGTGTTTTAATGCTACAGACTGGGAGCTGTTTCAGGAGGACCATGGAGATGACACTGAGGGTCTCTCTCGTTGCATTACAGACCACAGCCTCTTCTGTGAGGACGCCATTTGTCGTGTTGTTGTTTTGAAATAAATCCAACAACTAGGCTGGGTAACTTCACACTGCGCTTTATTCCATCTAACCAAAACAGCCACAGGAAGAACTCCCTCCCTCCAATCTCTGACGTCACTCCCGTCTAGTGACCTTCAAAATAAAAGCATGTACAAGCAAGCACTCTACCACACCATTGTCCCATCCAACAAGGTTCGCTGCTTCCCCAACAATAAACCATGGATCAACACAGAGATTAAAGGCCTCCTCAACAATAAGAAGAGGGCCTTTATGGCAAAGGATCATGAGGAGCTCAGGTCCAAAAGGAGCTAAAGAGGAAACTGAGAGAGGCAAAGAACAACTAAAAGGACAGGATTGAGGTCAAGATGGAGCAGAACAGTACAAAGGAGGTGTGGAACGGGATGAAACTGTTGACAGGCTGCAGCAAGCCTACACCCAGAGAGGACGGAGACCCAGACTTCGTTGCTGAGCTGAACCCATTCTTCAGTAGGTACGACACCTCCCCCACCCTGGTGAGCTCAGCCAGGGTCCTCTAGGTGTTTGCTGGGCAGCTTGCAGGAGTATCCCAGGACCTCTTTAATCTCTCTTTGAGATTGACGAAGAAAGGACGTCCCACCACTCTCAATGACTACAGACCTGTGGTGCTTATGGCACATATTATGAAGACATTTGAGAGGCTGGGGGGAAGAAAAGTCGGACGTCTCCCGGACTCCTGCGGTCCAACTGTTTTCGAAAAACGCGTTCCTGAAATCGGGAGGATAGTCGCTTGGAGACCCATGGCCAAGGTCCTCCGACCAGGTCTAGTTGCCCTGTGAAACTTTTCAGGCAACCAGACCTTGGACGACCACTCTCACCCTCTCCATGATGAGCTGTGGCCGATGGGCAGCTCTTCAGTCAGTAGTCATCCCACCGAGCTGCAGAACTGAGCTGCAGAACTGAGCTTCAGAAGTGAGCTTCAGATCTGAGCTGCAGAACTGGGCTTCAGATCTGAGCTTCAGAACTAAGCTTCAGAACTGAGCTGCAGAACTGAGCTTCAGAACGGAGCTTCAGAACTGGGCTTCAGATCTGAGCTTCAGAACTAAGCTACAGAACTGAGCTTCAGAACTGAGCTTCAGATCTGAGCAGCAGAACTGAGCTTCAGAACTGAGCCTCAGAACTGGGCTGCAGAACTGGGCTTCAGATCTGAGCTTCAGAACTGAGCTTCAGAACTGAGCTGCAGAACTGAGCTTCAGAACTGAGCTTCAGATCTGAGCTTCAGATCTGAGCTGCAGAACTGAGCCTCAGAACTGGGCTGCAGAACTGAGCTTCAGAACTGAGCTTCAGATCTGAGCTTCAGATCTGAGCTGCAGAACTGAGCTGCAGAATTGAGCTGCAGAACTGAGCTGCAGAACTGAGCTTCAGAATTGAGCTGCAGATCTTAGCTTCAGAACTGAGCTTCAGATCTGAGCTGCAGATCTGAGCTTCGGAACTGAGCCTCGGAACTGAGCCTCAGAACTGGGCTGCAGAACTGAGCTTCAGAATTGAACTGCAGAACTGAGCTGCAGAACTGAGCTGCAGAACTGAGCTTCAGAACTGAGCTGCATCAGAATGTAGACTATTTACAACACGCAGGGCAAAAGCTCTTCTACATCTGTGGTCTGGGTTCTGTTTGACTCCATGGATTTAATGTCATGTTTTCCAGATGTATGAGAGAACTTTTGTATTCAATAAAGTGTGGAAAAGTTGACGAATGAATACTTTATTTGCCTAAATTTCACTAAGTGTTAATAGATGCACAGGAGCACCACAGGATTTTGTGACTGTGGTGGATGGACCTGAGATCTTCTAGTGGGTCCGGTAACCCAAGTACATTTAGGTTAGTACTGCACTTAAAGTGATAGTTTGGGTGTTTTGAAGTGGGCTTGTATTTGGTACTTATTCATAGTGGGCGTATTACTTACCGTACTGTTCTTGGAGAAACAGACAGGAGCACCGACACCAGAGCAAAGCAATACACCGCTGTGGACTTTGATGGCAGAAAAATGTATTATAGCCACCTAAAAGAAACGCTCACCCAAAAAAAAAAAAAAAAAAGATATTCGTTTAAGTATAAGATAAGATGAGATAAGGTGAACCTTTATTAATCCCCGGAGGGAAATTCGGCTAAACACTATATCTTGAATGTTTTCTATGTTATATTATAGATTTTGCCATCAGCTTTCCTTTTCCTTTCTGAAAGGGAACTGAGCTAAAAGTGAAACTCATCTGTGACAAAAGCAGTCTAGCTAGATTTCAGCTCTGTTCAGCTGCTTAGTGACTGCTAGCTGCAGAATACAGAACTGTTCTAACTGCTATGTTCCTGTTCAGAACGTTCTAAAGAACAATGCTAACATTTAGGAACGAGGAAAAGAAACTCCTCGTTGTTTCACTGATGTAGTGATGCCATCACTCTCCTTGCCTGCAGATGTTTGTCGCAGCGTTGGCAGCGAGGAGGAAACGCCTCAAACTCCTGCACGGTGCTTTCACTGCTCGGAGCGCCGAGCGCTTTCATGGGCTCGCTCTCCGCTGGACCTGTGGCCGAGTAAGTGCTCAATACAGCCGCCAGCATTATGTTATATTAACCCATAGACACAACAGTAAGACTTATTTTAATAATATTTTAATTGATATGTAAAGACGATCTGAATTATTTAATTCTGAAAAAAATCTAATAGATTCTTGTTTGTATATGATATTCATGTAGCTCATTTTATACATGCATACAGTCCATATTGTGTGTGTGTGTATATATATATATATATATAGTATATATAAGATAAGAGATAAGATGAACCTTTATTAATCCCCCGAGGGAAATTCGGGATATATAGTAAAGTATACATATATACGCACAGTACATAGAGTATATGTATTTATATGTTTGCATATAAAAACATGATGTCACATTTTCATGTGACGTACTGATCTTGTTAATAATCAGTTAACAAGGGTCAGTTATCAGTTACATTTTTTTCAAAATTAGCATCCCTAGTATCGACCTAAATGTACACACAGTACACACTGATGACACTGGAGACAGTCTGACAGGCTCAGTTTCATCATTGTTCATGGAAACAGCTGACGGTATGACATCTGTGATCACATTTAGTTTTATAACCTTCAAGTCACAAGTCCTTGTTTCCTCATCTCCTCTCTCTCTCTCTCTCTCTCTCTCTCTCTCTCTCTCTCTCTCTCTCTCATTTCCTTGTCTCCTGTCTCTCTCCTGGTTTCATCATCTCTCTTTTCCTTTTCTCTTTTCTCATTTCCTTGTCTCCTGTCCCCTTGTTTCCTCTTCTGCTTGGTCCGTAAAGATCCTCAGTGAGGAGTAACTTGATCAGTGTAAGAGTCGGGTTAAGACCGAGAGGTGAAACAGTTTCCTGTCTTTAGTTGTATTTTGGAGGACAGAGGAATCATGAAACAGTTTCCTCTAGGTTTGGGCGATATCAAAATTTCCCTACTGACAATATTGCTTTAAAAAAAAAAGAGGATATACAATATTATCATCCAAAAATCGTTCCAATCTTTAGTCCCAACTTGTTTCTCACAGTTTATACATCACTTCATTCATGTTCTCTGGCTCTTCTTTTTTGTTTGGTTTAAAATCAAAGACCCTCCTTCACCCTCTCAGACTTCACTCTTTGTACTTCCACATATCGGCTTTATTTTACTGTTTCGCTTTTCAGCTGCAAAGGAGTCGTGTTAAGTTGCTACTGATGAAAACCCAACATTTCCTGATTTAATTGCTTCATAATAAAAGCTTTTCAATAACAAAAATGAATGTGTTTATCACCATTTTACAGCCACTCCTTTGAGTGGCGGTTACCTGTATTGGACACATAAATCTGTGCCGTGCTGGGCTCACATGTTGAGCGACGTATGGAAAAATCCTACAGGAGGAGCTGCAGCATTTATTCACCAACAGTCTGAACTGGTCACACTGTTCCAATCACAGCTCGTTACTGTTGACGTCCTCACTCTGTCGGTCAACCACAAACATCAACACACTAATTCAACCACAACCTACACAGTTATGGCACATTTTAGTTTAGAAAACATCTTAAAAATACATAATTCCCTGTTGCATTTCCCCGGCGGGAGTCATCTCAGATCTGTCAGGCTAGCAATATACTGGCAGAATCTCTGTCTTCAACATAAATGAATGGTTCTGTTATCGTGGCCATGAGGACCATTATCATGGCCAATCAGTATCATGTCTAACAATAATCTTGTTATATCGCCCAAGCCTAGTTTCCTGTTGTAGTTTTATTTTGTACGTCAGAGGAGATGTGAAACAGTTTCCTGTCTGTAGTTTTATTTTGGAGGATTTTCAGAAGTTCCATATCGATGTATCTCTGGTGTCTGAGCACGCTCAGTGTGTCCTTCCAGCCTCTGTGGTCATCAGCAACATCCGCACAGGAAGCCGCACCATCCTGCACAGAAAGGTGGAAGGGGTGAACAGGTGTGAACAGGTGTGAACAGGTGTGTGTGTGTTTTTCACTAACTTTATCTGTTTCAGGAAAGTCATCACTGTGTCGTCACAGAGCAGCTCTGCACCCTTCCTGTTAAGAGTCTGTCAGTGGTTTTATTTTGGAAGGCAGAGCTGATGTGAAGCAGTTTCTCGTCACTTTCTCTGTCTGTCAGCTTCATCATGGCTGACTTCTCGCGGCATGCGGTTGATGTCTCTGCGGTGGTTTGGCAGGTCGAAGGTCAAACGCCATCTGCGTGTTGTGTTGTTTGTCCGTCCAGCGGATCTCGAACCGTCGTTCTCTCCGACACGTAAGAGAACCTGACGACCGGCCGGTGGAACAGTGTTCACTAAATACCTCTTCATCAATCTGACCCCGTTACCGTAGAGACAGCCGCGTCATCACTCCTATAAATCAAACAGCAAATCAATTTATCAGCAGGAGCTATATAGTTACTTTCAAAACCTCAACGAAAAATGTAGACATTTAAGAGAACAGATTATTTCAACTACTAACGGCAACAAGAATATGCTGGTTTAGAGCTGAATATACTGTTCAACTGCAGGTTTATAGAAAACCATAATTATCTGATTATGTAGGATCCTGTGTCATGTGGCCAACATTAACGGTAGCTAATGTCGACCACATAATAGATGCTGCGAGTGCTTCACAGGGCTAAAGATAAAATCTAGCTGTAACTTTATAGAGTGCTACAGGGAGGAGTCCTCAAACCCAGAAATGAGTTAGCATATTAGCACTTCCTGCTTTCAGTCAGATTTCTGAAATCAAGTCTGTGGTTAACACAACCTGAAGAGACTTCAGTGTTGTGTTCTACAATATAAAATACTTCAGTAAATATCCTTCTGGTGAATTTTGAAGCCTTTATGTGGTTTTAAAATGCCGCTTGCTAACAAGTGGTTAAATGAGATGACTAAACATCATCACGCCAACACGTCCTCCATTACAGCCTTGTTGTGTATGCTCACACTCATATGACCGTGGTGTAGTTTTTTTTATTTTATTGTCTAACGTTTGTGTGGCAGGTTGGGAGGAAGGAGAGAGGACATTAATGCACACATCAGCACAGCTGCCGCTGATGCGCGTTAATTATGTTATTAAATAATTAACGCCTGCCCTTTTAGTCGCTCTCTGGGGTGCAGCAGATGTTGACTGATTGAAGGATGGAAGCAGCTCAGACGGAGATCAGAGAGTGAAAGCAGAGGAGCCCGAAGGACGATTGAAAAGTCAGAGTATTTTGTCAGATCCCATGTGACCAGCCATCGGGTTATAATGAGTCATTTTCCGGCGGCTTTTTGGCATCAGCAATTGGGTGAGTATTTGCTCTCTGGGTGTCACAACTCACCCGGTACAGCCTGACCCTGATCAAAATGAAGTGGGGATATAACTGTGCTGCCTCAGGATGCACCAATTGACCATCAATTTTTATCACTTGGTCAAAGGCTGACTGCAGAATGTTGTGACAAGACTGCTCCAGTGGAAAATGTTCTGTGGAGGGTAATACGGTGACCCGTGGCATCTCCGCGAGAGGCGTCACCGGTCCCCCCTCCCCATCTGCGGCATCGGACGGCCTCGCGTCGCCACTGAGCACAGCACGCATATCCCATTTCCCTGGTGACTATGAACACACCACACACTGTCCCACTAGTGTATTAAACCCCAGCCAATCTGTGGCCAAGATTAAGGGGTGTGTCAGGCGGGAGCTGACCGCAGCCTCAACAGTATGCTTTTTGCCCCAGTAATGAATTTCTACTGGTACCACAGGATAACGGTGAATATCTACATGCACACACCTGATATCCACCCATGATGCCTCCACCAAAGCCCCGGGTCGAACCAGGTTCTGCAACCCGGATCAGTTGGCCCACCTCCATGAGTGGGACACTCTCTTTGGAAGTGTCCGAACTGCCCGCACCTCCAGCACTCCTGCCCAGGCGTTTGAGGGGCTCTCTGCGGGGTAGGCACGGTGCTCGTTGGGGCTGGGAACTGGGGAGAGCGAGCACAAGACAGGTTAGTGCGAGGGGCCAGGGTCGGGTGGTCTGACGCATTGTGCGGTGGAGGTGTGATCCTGTTCCAGGTCCTCAGGACCAGGCGCACTGGGGTCTGCGTCCGCATCTCCGAGTGGACCACATGGTAGTCCTATGCCAGGGTGACCACTGTCTCGACGTTCCCTTGGCAGTGGCATCGCACCCATCTCGCCATCCCCACTGGGAGCCCTGCCATAAACTGTTCGAGGACCACTGCCTCCAGCATCCTCTTCTCTCCAGGGAACTCCCCTGGCTGGAGCCACCTCCTCGCCACATCCCCCAATTGTTGACCGAAAACAAACTGTCAGTTGACGGGCCCCAGCCGGGCCGCATGGAAGTGGCAGTGGTGGTCCTCCGCAAAATACTCCAGCCAGTCCAAGACTGTCCGCTTCACCCTCCTGGTAGTTCCTCCTGGATGCAGCCGGAAGACTCAGGGCAGGCAGCGCCTGCCACCCCTCCGCCGGCAACCCCCCAGAAACACGCGAAAGGCCGGCTCTGCAGCTGGCCATGCACACGCCGTCGCCTCAAACGTGTCCATAAACGTTTGGGGATCATCTGCCTCAACCATCTCATGAAGGGAGACCCCCGACACCGGTGGGGGGGGGTCACAGGCCCTGCCCGTGCCAATAGGCCCTCATAGAGCCTGAAGCACTTCCAGGTGTTGGCGGTTGAGGGCTGTCTGCTCCTGACTCATCACCGTTATCTCCCCCATCTGGGCTAGCGCAGCCAGCGGCTGTGTAGCTTGGTGCTGGTCCATCATCCTCTCTTATAATCGAAGTCAGCTGGGCCCCAGTGTAGCCACTCTGGGCCTCGGGTGGGTTCTCTCGAGTACGCGCACACGAGGCGGGAGGCTGGAATCAGTTTGTGGGCGCCAGCTCACTAACAAAACACTGACTTTTCAATCATCCTCCTCTAGTTTCACTCTCTGATCTCCTCCGTCTGCGCTGCTTCCAGACTTCAGGCATTGTGAAGTAAGACACATCAGCGCTGCTGCAAATGTCCCGTCCCCTTCCTCCCCACCTCCCAGTTAGCTTTTTACTTCTGGTGATTTCAGTCACACTTTCATTTGTAGAGATTATCTGACTGAACACAGCATATCATGAACATTTGTTTCCCATAGAGTTCAGTGAAAATATCCCATTGGCTTTTTTTGGAGGGAACCAGGGCAATGCTAATTTCCTGGTTGGCCAATAGAAATTGGTCATCCCTGCACTCTGTTACTGTTCAATCAATAAAGATATTTGTAGTAGTAAGACACCAACTGCACTCAAACTAATCTCATATTAATACATTTTACATCAGAAAAACTGTAAATGTTGGAGCTGCTGTGGGTTTTTTTCATTATCTGTTTCATCAGACACAAAACTGCAGCAGTGAGTTTCTACTCATCTTTTAAGGTTGTAGTCTGCGTTTCTGAATGAAGTTCTGCATCATTGACAAACACCAGAACTTTTGGTAATCTTTTTTACACATCGTATGTTCACATTTAAGCCCAACAAACACATCACCAGAAACCCAGAGTGACGCAACGACATTCACAAGTCTTATTTGGATGCTCGCTCAGGCAACACCCCTCTGATTCGGAAACTCCACCCACCTGGCGCTGCAGGCAGATCAGGTGTTTTGTGAACACTGTTTGACCCACCTGAAGGAAGCATGGACACCCAATCCTGATCCTGATCCTGGTCTAATGACCCACTGCAGAGATAGGTGTTGAGGTCCTGAACCTGAATGGATCCATCGATCAGACTGAGCGGAGGTCAGCTGACCTTATTTATTGTATTTATTTGTTAGAGAGACAGGGCATGTGATGAACATGAGTATAACAAGACAAAATATAAACATGAGTTAGCAGTAAGTAATTATGAAGGACCACTGCAAGAATTAAGGAGACTTCTTCAATATCTTTCGCATATGTAAAAATGACTGTATCATCCGCATACACTTGACTGTTGATATTTTGACATGCATTAGGTAAGTCATTAATATATGGTGTTAATAAAACTGGTCCAAGAACAGGGCTTTGTGGGACCTCTACAGGACAATCTACATAAGGAGATTTGGTGCCGTCGACACAAACATTGCTTTCAATTGGACAGATACAAGATAAGATAAAATAAGATGAACCTTTATTAAGCCCCAGAGGGAAATTTTGGTAATATGATTTCATCCACAGGATAGTTCAAATTAAAGGTGCCACTGATAACATTTTATCATTTTAACAATATATCCATTGACAACACACGTTATAGTTAAGGTTGTAAGAACCATGGTTGTTGGTAGTTGTTGATTTTGTTTAAATATGCTGAATTATAATTTTATGGGTTATTGTTGTTCAGACAATTCAGATGAGATAGCTAATATTTGCTAATGTCAGTTGTCACTTGTTGCCATGGTAAATATTCACATGTTCTGCAACCTGATGGAGACTTCAGGGCCAATGAGGCGAGGCGTGGCAGCAGACTGAAGCCAGGTTTTCCCTGAAGCTCAGCCATTTATAGACAACTGCTAAGACTCAGCGTTATCTGATTGGCCCAGAAGCCTTGCTTGAAGCAGCAACCAAACATCAGATATTTTACACAGAGATAAGCAAAACATTCATATTGGACCCATCATATTTCTTTAAATGATTCACAATCATCATAATGTTTTTTAGGACAAGCTATACTTTTAGTTGGCACCCTTTTAAATTCTCTGTGGATTATTATTTTATTATGTACACAAAATATTAACACTTTTAACAGTTAAAACAACCTAGCGGTCGACAGTATCATGTTAAGCCTTGAAAGACAGCACCAACACAGGGACTCTTATCCAAGAGGCATTCATTCATTCATCGTCAAACGCTTATCTCGTTAGGGGTCTCGGGGGGCTGGAGCCGATTCCAGCTTGCATCAGGCGAAGGCAGGGTACACCCTGGACAGGTCTCCAGTCCATCGCAGGGCACATAGAGACAGACAACATATAGACAGACAACCATTCACGCTCACATCCACACATACGGGCAATTTAGAGTCATCAATTAACCTAAACAGCATGTCTTTGGATGGTGGGAGGAAGCCGGAGTACCCGGAGAAAACCCACGCTTACACGGGGAGAACATGCAAACTCCACACAGAAGAATCGAACCTGCGACCCTCTTGCTGTGAGGCGACAGCGCTAACCAAGAGGCCTCCAAGAGGCATCTTATTTCTTATCTTATCTTATTAAGACAGTGTACTGATTCTGTTGATTAGTGGGCACAGAACCCAAATTACATGGGATGCATAAGGGTGTAGCCTTTATGTCGACGTCCAACCAGTAGCATTGCTACCTGCTTCTCAGGATGTGGTTAGATTAGCTTAACATAAAAACTGGAAAGAGGGGAAATGGCTAGCGTGACTCAATCCAAAGTAGAAAAGTGACCTATCGACACCTTTACAGTGACTCAACTTTATTTTGTTTGATTTGTTTTTTATCTGTGGTCTCTATGCTATAAGAAATATCTGACTCAGTCAGTCAGTAAAATGTTGGACTGTTCCTTTAAATCTGCAAGCAAGCTGCTTTCAGTTTGTTCACTGGGCTTCATCACAAATTTGTCTTTTTAATTTCAGTCAGTTTGAGTCTCTGCAGTGGTTTAATTGAGGTGGTTTAATTCATCATCACTGATTCATTTAATATGTTTTATGTTTAAAATGTGCATATTATCGCTGAAATATGAAATATGTTCAATAATCAAACTGGTTTTAATTTGCCGTCTGTGAGAAGTTTCCTTCCAGAATGATCCAATCAAATTTGTTAAATATTTCTGTACAGGTATTTCAGAGACATTACCATCTCTGTCCTCTCAGACACCGGAGACGCTTACGATAATGAAAGCGTTTGTTTTCTGTTGATGACTCTGGAAGTGAACTCATCACATAAAATCTGTAAATGTTTGAATGTTGATGAACTTTGTTGTGTTCATAGTGACTGTTGGACTTTAGCAAAATGACTCGTTTTTAAAGTTTCAGTCTGAACTGATGAGCAAACATTTATACCAAAATATTCAGATCATAAATGTGAGTCAAAGTTTAGTCTGATCATTGATCAGTCATGTCTGTCACATGACAAAGTAAATTCATGCCAAACTGTAAAATGTCTTCAGCTCCATAAAGTCCTGACAGACACACGACTCAATCAAGTTTAATTTGAAATCTTTTAGAAGTTTTAATTACTGAAATTGTTTTACTGGTTGTTGATGTTTTTGTGTAGAGAGTCTAATGGGAAGGTAAGATGTATGTAAATGTACATGTTAAAGGGCAATTCCACTGATTTTACATATACCAGTTTACTGGTCCTAGTTAGTCCTGGGCCAGACCAGACGCGTGACGAGCGCGTGGTGACGGCGTTGCCTGTGGTTTTTTTATTTCGCGGTCAATGTTAGAAGGTTCGAGCTGCCACGCCGCCACGTCGGCTGCGTCTCGGCTGGAGAGTCAAGGCCTCGCCTGTTTTTGATGTGAGCTGCATCCGGTCTACGCCAGCAACAGACATGGAAGTGATGGACTACATATTGACATCATAACAGCAACATAACTACCGTTTCAATGTCTAGATATCTGTAGAAAATGTCACAGATTTATTTTAAAATCAACACTTCCAGCATTCTTTTCAAAATAAAACCCCTCAACCCCTTTTTTTCCTGTGGACAGAACTCCTTCATTTGTTAACACAAGGCTTTTATTCTGAAATAGGTGCAGGACAGTGTTGTAGGACATGCAGTGACTTGCAGGGCTCCATGAATGATTGTGGATTATTACGTTTACAAATGATCACATTTTTTACCTTTCTCTGTCTAAAATAAATATAAATGACATTTCTGACATGAAATGGTCACTACATATGTATATGCAATGACCATTAATATATATACACATATATATATATATATATATATTATATATATATATATGTATATATATATATATATATATATATATATATATATATGTATATATATATATCAGAGCAGCTGATGTGAACACCGGAGGCATGAACCACGTAGCACAGCGCTAACGCAGACGCCATGCATTCCTGCAGCGTCTGGTCTGGTCAAGGGCTAACAGATGGCCTGATGGCTGTCTGTGTTTCTGGATTATCTTCCTGTTGATTCATGAGGAACGTAAACTGGAACCTCACTTACCTGTCCGCCAGGAACCTTCCTGATGTCACAGCACAGGATTTCTCCAAAGTGGATCTCTGTCGATTCAAGTGGATCCACTGGGAGGTGAGCAAAAATCAACTGCTGACCTGATGAAACCAGACTAACCCAACTAAACCAGACTAACCCAACTAAACCAGACTAACCAGACTAATCCAATTAAACCAGAGTAACCAGAATAAACCAGACTAACCCAACTAAATCAGACCAACCAGAATAAACCAGACTAACCAGAATAAAGCAGACTAACCCAACTAAACCAGACTAACCAGAATAAAGCAGACTAACCCAACTAAACCAGACTAACCAGAATAAACCAGACAAACCAGACTAACCCAACTAAACCAGACTAACCAGACTAATCCAATTAAACCAGAGTAACCAGAATAAACCAGACTAACCCAACTAAATCAGACTAACCAGAATAAACCAGACTAACCCAACTAAACCAGACTAACCCAACTAAACCAGACTAACCAGAATAAAGCAGACTAACCCAACTAAACCAGACTAACCAGAATAAACCAGACAAACCACACTAACCCAACTAAACCAGACTAACCAGAATAAACCAGACAAACCACACTAACCCAACTAAACCAGACTAACCAGAATAAACCAGACAAACCACACTAACCCAACTAAACCAGGCTAACCCAACTAAACCACACTAAACCAGACTAACCCAACTAAACCAGACTAACCAGAATAAACCAGACTAACTCAACTAAACCAGACTAACCAGAATAAACCAGAATAACCCAACTAAACCAGACTAACCAGAATAAACCACACAAACCACACTAACTCATCTAAACCAGACTAACCCACCTAAACCAGACTAACCAGAATAAACCACACTAACCCAACTAAACCAGACTAACCCAACTAAACCAGACTAACCAGAATAAACCAGACTAATCCAACTAACCATAGTAACCCAACTAAGCCAGACTAACCAGAATAAACCAGACTAACCTCACTAAACCAGACAAATCTGATGAACCAGACAAACCCAACTAAACCAGACCAACCAGAATAAACCAGACTAACTCAACTAAACCAGACTAACCTAACTAAAGCAGACTAACCAGAATAAACCAGACAACTCTGATGAACCAGACTTACCTAACTAAACCAGACTAACCAGAATAAACCAGACTAACCAGAATAAACCAGACAACTCTGACGGAAACAGACTAACCAGACTAACCTAACTAAACCAGAATAAACCAGACAATTCGGACGAAAACAGACTAACCTAACTAAACCAGACTAACCAGAATAAACCAGACAAATCTGATGAACCAGACTAACCTAACTAAACCAGACAACTCTGATGAAAATAGACTAACCAGACTAACCCTACTAAACCAGACTGAAGTAACGAATATGAATAAACCAGACTATCCAGATTACTAACTTATCATAAACTAATCATAATTTTCAAACTGAGTAATCTGCTTAACTCAAGGAATTTGAATGATACTGTGAATTTATCTAGATTTAGCCAAGTAATCAGCTAATGTGAAAAAATATAAAGCATCAACTAATCTGACCAGTTGGACTAAACCCAACAACGTAAAAATATTTGACAAACCCAACAAAATCGTTGAAACGCCACAAAGCTGAATCAACCTGAAAACTTCACTGAAGCCGACTGTGACAGCCAAACTAACCCAGACGACCCTTTTGTCTCCATCTGAATCAAACCATTAAAATAGGTGTTAAATCAACATAAATTCATGACACTAACTTTATTTTTACCACAAGAGGTAAAGTGCTACTTCACAACTTTTACAGAATACACACAAATATTATATATATTATATTATACTGGTATTATTTGATTTTTTTAAATCTGTAAATCTTTTACCATTAGTGTTTTAACTTCTGCAGGGCCGAAATGCTGAGGAGCAGGTGAAGATGATCCAGCAGGTGGTGATGTACAACAGCATGTTGCCACAGCAACAGAGAATCACCATCTCCGTGGAAATAGAGAAGACCAGAGAGCCGCTATATCAGCTGTTTCCTCACGGTGATGTGGTGCGAGTCTTAAGGCGAACACGACAGGTGTTCTCCTGCTTTTAGGTGTTCTCCTGCTTTCAGGTGTTCTCCTGCTTTCAGGTGTTCTCCTGCTTTCAGGTGTTCTCCTGCTTTCAGGTGTTCTTGTGTCCTCACATGCTCTTTTCTCTTCAGGTGTTCGTCAGTAAAGACGTGGCTCGTCACTTCGGCTTCCAGTCAGCTGAAGCTGCTCTGAAAGGACTTTACAGTCGGGTCAAACAGGGGTGAGTGGAGGTCAAAGCTCCGTGTTGCCCCTCCATGTTGCCCCTCCATGTTGCCCCTCCATGTTGCCCCTCCATGTTGCCCCTCCATGTTGCCCCTCCATGTTGCCCCTCCATGTTGCCCCTCCATGTTGCCCCTCCATGTTCTGCAGTAGCCCAGAATGGCCAATCCAAACACTGGCTCTAGAGTGAACACATTACCTGAAGGCCTCCGTAGTCCTCTGACGCTTGAAGCTGTCAGGGAATGCTGGGGAATTAACAAAAGGGAAAGAGGAAAAGATAGAGATAGAGAGAGAGACAGAGAGAGACCCCAAACGCAGAGAACACACCAACAGACAGATAACAAATAGGTTAACAGAATAGTTTAGCAATACAAAATAATAATAAACTGTAGCTCAAAATAAATACAACTAAACACAAGGAAAACCACAAGGAAACTAAATATACTGAAACTAGAGTTAACACAAAACCTAAAGTTCCATAAGAGACAAGAAGGGAACACAGTGACACACCAACACCGACACGTGAAACACAGGACAACAAGGAGTGCGAGGAATTACACAGGGAAACACTTACCAGAAACCAAGGAAAGACAAAGATACAAGGAGAGGAAGGGTGTCATGAAAAGTGAGGAAAAGAGGAAAGTCACGGTGGTAAAACATGGAGGACGGGGAGATCGTAGAAACTGAACAAATGAACCGACAAGAACAAAGGGGAAAGGGGTGGTTTAAATACTGAGGGTTATGACACACAGGTGGAAACAATCAGGGCGGAGCAGACAATCAAAAAAGGAGGGAAAACAGACAAAGACGGGAAGTAAAGTTGAAACAACAGAGACGTAAGACTTTCAAAATAAAACAGGAAATAACCACAGACAAGACACCAGGACAGGGAGTGAAACAAAAGATGATGCCAAGGGTGGGTGACAAGACAATACACTAGAATGCATATAATATAACTCAAAATAACAAAACAGAACCAGAATAATAAACTAATCGACAAAACTAACACTAAAAGTCCATACTCATGACAGAAGCTGCAGTAAAGTGAGCTGCAGTGTCCCAAAGCCAGTAGTGATATTATGGTATGGATGGCGTTACCATGGTGTTGCACTCATGGTCCTGCAGTCCTGCGAAGGGAGGATCACAGTTGGTTACACCACTAGATGCCACCCGTCTGTCTCCCTCTCTAACCATCCTGTCTCTCTTTCTCTCTGACCCGTCTGTCTTCCTCTCTGACCATCCTGTCTCTCTTTCTCTGTGACCCGTCTGTCTCCCTCTCTGACCATCCTGTCTCTCTTTCTCTCTGACCCGTCTGTCTCCCTCTCTGACCATCCTGTCTCTCTTTCTCTCTTACCCATCTGTCTCCCTCTCTGACCATCCTGTCTCTCTTTCTCTCTGACCCGTCTGTCTCCGTCTCTGACCATCCTGTCTCTCTTTCTCTCTGACCCATCTGTCTCTCTCTCTGACCATCCTGTCTCTCTTTCTCTCTGACCCGTCTGTCTCCCTCTCTGACCATCCTGTCTCTCTTTCTCTCTGACCCGTCTGTCTCTCTCTGACCATCCTGTCTCTCTTTCTCTCTGACCCATCTGTCTCCCTCTCTGACCATCCTGTCTCTCTTTCTCTCTGACCCATCTGTCTCTCTCTGACCATCCTGTCTCTCTTTCTCTCTGACCCATCTGTCTCTCTCTCTGACCCGTCTGTCTCTCGCTGGCCATCCTGTCTCTCTTTCTCTCTTACCCGTCTGTCTCCCTCTCTGACCATCCTGTCTCTCTTTCTCTCTGACCCGTCTGTCTCTCTCTCTGACCCGTCTGTCTCCCTCTCTGACCATCCTGTCTCTCTTTCTCTCTTACCCATCTGTCTCCCTCTCTGACCATCCTGTCTTTCTTTATCTCTGACCTGTCTGTCTCTCTCTCTGACCCGTCTCTCCCTCTCTGACCATCCTGTCTCTCTTTCTCTCTTACCCATCTGTCTCCCTCTCTGACCATCCTGTCTTTCTTTCTCTCTGACCCGTCTGTCTCTCTCTCTGACCATCCTGTCTCTCTCTCTGACCTTCCTGTCTCTCTTTCTCTCTGACCCGTCTGTCTCCCTCTCTGACCATCCTGTCTCTCTTTCTCTCTGACCCGTCTGTCTCCCTCTCTGACCATCCTGTCTCTCTTTCTCTCTGACCTGTCTGTCTCTCTCTCTGACCTGTCTGTCTCCCTCTCTGACCATCCTGTCTCTCTTTCTCTCTTACCCGTCTGTCTCTCTCTCTGACCTTCCTGTCTCTCTTTCTCTCTGACCCATCTCTCTTGCTCTCTGGCCCGTCTGTCTCTCTCTCTGACCCATCTGTCTCTCTCTGACCCTTCTGTCTCTCTCTCTGACCCGTCTGTCTCTTTCTCTCTGACCCGTCTCTCTCTCTGTGACCCGTCTGTCTCTCTTTCTCTCTGACCCGACTCTCTCTCTCTGACCCGTCTGTCTCTCTCTCTGACCTGTCTCTCTCTCTCTGTGACCCGTCTGACTCACTCTCTGTGACCCGTCTGTGTCTCTCTCTCTGACCCATCTGTCTCCCTCTCTGACCCATCTGTCTCTCTTTCTCTGACCATCCTGTCTCTCTTTCTCTCTGACCCGTCTGTCTCTCTCTGACCATCCTGTCTCTCTTTCTCTCTTACCCGTCTGTCTCCCTCTCTGATCATCCTGTCTCTCTTTCTCTCTGACCTGTCTGTCTCTCTCTCTGACCCGTCTGTCTCCCTCTCTGACCATCCTGTCTCTCTTTCTCTCTTACCCGTCTGTCTTCCTCTCTGACCATCCTTTCTCTCTTTCTCTCTGACCTGTCTGTCTCTCTCTCTGACCCGTCTGTCTCCCTCTCTGACCATCCTGTCTCTCTTTCTCTCTTACCCGTCTGTCTCCCTCTCTGACCATCCTGTCTTTCTTTCTCTCTGACCCGTCTGTCTCTCTCTCTGACCCGTCTGTCTCCCTCTCTGACCTTCCTGTCTCTCTTTCTCTCTGACCTGTCTGTCTCTCTCTCTGACCCATCTGTCTCCCTCTCTGACCATCCTGTCTCTCTTTCTCTCTGACCCGTCTGTCTCCCTCTCTGACCATCCTGTCTCTCTTTCTCTCTGACCATCCTGTCTCTCGTTCTTTCTGACCTGTCTGTCTCTCTCTCTGACCCATCTGTCTCCCTCTCTGACCATCCTGTCTCTCTTTCACTCTTACCCCTCTGTCTCCCTCTCTGACCATCCTGTCTCTCTTTCTCTGACCCGTCTGTCTCTCTCTCTCTGACCCGTCTGTCTCTCTCTGACCCATCTGTCTCTCTCTCTGACCTTCCTGTCTCTCTTTCTCTCTGACCTGTCTGTCTCTCTCTCTGACCCATCTGTCTCCCTCTCTGACCATCCTGTCTCTCTTTCTCTGTGACCCGTCTGTCTCTCTCTCTGACCCGTCTGTCTCCCTCTCTGACCTTCCTGTCTCTCTTTCTCTCTGACCTGTCTGTCTCTCTCTCTGACCCATCTGTCTCCCTCTCTGACCTTCCTGTCTCTCTTTCTCTCTGACCCGTCTGTCTCCCCTCTCTGACCATCCTGTCTCTCGTTCTTTCTGACCTGTCTGTCTCTCTCTCTGACCCATCTGTCTCCCTCTCTGACCATCCTGTCTCTCTTTCTCTCTTACCCGTCTGTCTCCCTCTCTGACCATCCTGTCTCTCTTTCTCTGACCCGTCTGTCTCTCTCTCTCTGACCCGTCTGTCTCTCTCTGACCCGTCTGTCTCTCTCTGACCCATCTGTCTCTCTCTCTGACCTTCCTGTCTCTCTTTCTCTCTGACCCATCTCTCTTGCTCTCTGACCCGTCTGTCTCTCTCTCTCTGACCCGTCTGTCTCTCTCTCTCTGACCCGTCTCTCTCTCTCTGACCCGTCTGTCTCTCTTTCTCTCTGACCCGTCTCTCTCTCTCTCTCTCTGACCCGTCTGTCTCTCTCTCTGACCTGTCTCTCTCTCTCTGTGACCCGTCTGACTCACTCTCTGTGACCCGTCTGACTCACTCTCTGTGACCCGTCTGTCTCTCTCTCTGACCCATCTGTCTCTCTTTCTCTGACCATCCTGTCTCTTTCTCTGACCCGTCTGTCTCCCTCTCTCTCTGACCCGGCTCTCTCTCTCTCTCTTACCCGTCTGTCTCTTTCTCTTACCCGTCTCTCTCTCTCTCTCTGACCTGTCTGTCTCTCTCTCTGACCTGGTTCTGTCTCAGGGCTGTCCTGGTATGTGCCTGGGCAGAAAAAGGTGCGGATGCTTTGGGTCCTGACGGCGTGGTCCTTCATTCAGACGCTTTTCCTCCTGAAACGCTCGTCGATACTCTTGGAGCCGGAGACACTTTCAACTCTGCCGTCATCTACACACTGTCCAACGGTGAGACGTTACACTGTCCAACGGTGAGACATTACGGTGAGACGTTACACTGTCCAACGGTGAGACGTTTCACTGTCCAACGGTGAGACATTACACTGTCCAACACCACACAGAATCAGTTTTGGAAATAAAATGTTTTTATTATCATTAATACAGACACCAAATATTATTGGTCTATGGTTGAAAGGGACAAACAAGCTCCACTTCCTGGTCAAAGTGGACAGATTTTGGTCTCAGCAGGGAGGATCTTTGCTGATGTAGTTTCACACTCCTCCTCACTCTTCATTTTTTGGTTTTCACTGCTCTCAGATCAGATTCTGATCTTAGAAATCTGTTCCTGGAAGCTGTCAGATGTGGATTTGCAGACTGAATTGAGATCAGATTTGTCTGTCTATATTTTACTTAAATAATGAAGTACATTTTCCATCCTCAGGTGGGACTTTGCAGGACGCGTTGACCTTTGGCTGCAGAGTTGCTGGCAGGAAGTGCGGTTTGCAAGGTTACGATGGCATCGCCAAAATGTTTGACGACTGAAGAATTTCAAACTGACTGTGGTTGCAGTCTGAGTTTGCTCATACAGTAAATAAAACACACATTTTTATTTTTTATGTCTGAAATAAAAACAAACTGATGAATTTTTTCAGCACTTTATTATAATTCTATTTAATTATCAGTTTGAAAAGTGAAGTTGTCTGAGCTGCATGTTTACAGCTGATAATTCACTCTTCGTAACTAAATAATTAACGTAGCAATAGACACATTTTTTTGCTTTAAAGGTAGGGTCAGTAATTTTGAGACACTAGCAGGAGTACACTAGATTGCAGCCCATAAAAACCTAGCCCAGTGCTGCCAATTCTTTTCTAATGTAGCAGCTTGCTGCACTAGGCCCAAAGGTCCCTAAAACCAGTCCATCCCAAAGTTAGGGTTAGAGTTAGGGTTAGAGTTAGGGTTAGGGTTGGGGTTAGGGTTAGGGTTAGAGTTAGAGTTAGGTTTAGGGTTAGAGTTAGGGTTATGGTTAGAGTTAGGGTTAGAGTTAGGGTTAGAGTTGGGGTTAGGGTTGGGGTTAGGGTTGGGGTTAGGGTTAGAGTTAGAGTTAGGTTTAGGGTTAGAGTTAGGGTTAGGGTTAGAGTTAGGGTTAGAGTTAGGTTTAGGGTTAGAGTTAGGGTTAGAGTTAGGGTTAGGGTTGGGGTTAGAGTTAGGTTTAGGGTTAGAGTTAGGGTTAGAGTTAGGGTTAGGGTTGGGGTTAGAGTTAGGGTTAGGGTTGGGGTTAGGGTTGGGGTTAGGGTTAGGGTTAGAGTTAGAGTTAGGTTTAGGGTTAGAGTTAGGGTTAGAGTTAGGGTTAGAGTTAGGTTTAGGGTTAGAGTTAGGGTTAGGGTTGGGGTTAGGGTTAGAGTTAGGTTTAGGGTTGGGGTTAGAGTTAGAGTTAGGTTTAGGGTTAGAGTTAGGGTTAGAGTTAGGGTTAGAGTTAGGGTTAGAGTTAGGGTTAGAGTTAGAGTTAGGGTTAGGGTTAGGGTTGGGGTTAGGGTTAGAGTTAGGTTTAGGGTTGGGGTTAGAGTTAGAGTTAGGTTTAGGGTTAGAGTTAGGGTTAGAGTTAGGGTTAGAGTTAGGGTTAGAGTTAGAGTTAGGGTTAGGGTTAGAGTTGGGGTTAGGGTTAGAGTTAGGGTTAGAGATAGGGTTAGGGTTGGGGTTAGAGTTAGAGTTAGGTTTAGGGTTAGAGTTAGGGTTAGATTTAGGGTTAGAGTTAGAGTTAGGGTTAGGCGACTACCCCAGAATTATCATTATGAACGTAAACAATGAACATGGCTATTATACGTAATCACATCTGTCAAGCTGACAGTTTGTAGAAGAATGAGGCAGAGTGCATGCAGGTAGGCAGGAAGGTAGATGGACAAGCAGGCAGACGTTTCATTGGGCCCCGATCAATTGATTGATTGAACAGGCTTATTACAGCCCTGTGACAGCCAGTTGCCACATTTTTTTTTTTATTTTTTGTTTGAGCATTTGATTTATTAAAGGACCAGTGTGTAAGAATGGGTGGGGGGGGATCCAGAAATAGAGCATAATATTAATAAGTATGTTTTCTTTCGTGTGTGATCACCTGAAAGTAAGAATGGTTGATTATTTGTTACCTTAGAATGAGCCGATTCCCCTCTTCATGGAGTCTGACATGGTTCAACAGTAGCCCAGGACGTACAAACCAAACTCTGTTAACTTTCCAGCTTAGACCAAAGTCGATAACGTTGCTGACTCCCGTCACCACCGCTCCCTCTCTCCTGCTTCACCACTCACCCCCCCTATAGGCGCTGGCTCTGCTGCAGATGGTTTTATAGAGGACCATTTTTGCGTCGACCAGCTCTCCAATACGTTTGGCACACAGCGAGGTGTCAGTTGGTTGTTGTATCCAAAGCTCACCACTAAATCCTGCCAGATCCTACACACTGGCCCTTTAGCTACTGTTGGGATGTAATGAGCATTTTAACAAATATAACAACATTTATTTGAACACTACCAATGCTACCTTTAACATATCATCATGAAGTAGATGTTGACTGCACAAAGTAATGGCTAAAGAAGAATGACACCACTGGTGTTTGGACTGGTTCCCTATAAGCTTTGCTTTCACATCGCAGTTCGGTCTGCCTCCGGGTCACGACCTCATAAAATAAAATAAAATAATAACACGTCTGAACTAAGATGACAAACTCTTTATGGCCTCACATAGTCAACGGCAGCACATTACAGCTACGCTGCTTCCATTCTTACCTTTCACAGTAAAAGCTTTAGACATCTAAACTGCATGACTGCTTACCAGAGACCATTTTTATGGAGGCATTTGGAGTAAACTCACCAAAAAAAGCTTACAGCAGCTATCCCCACCAGAAATAGCAGATGGCAGAACAACCGGAGTAGTGGTAGTGGAAACTGTGGAAACCCAGTAAACGGGGGACAGTAATAAAATGCCTTAAATCTACTAAGCTAGATCTGTACGTAACAAAACCTGCCTATTTATATTTCTACCCACCCTCATATTTACTACTAGGTGTTCATCACTGAGATCAGTGTTTGGAGTTGAATTTGGTATTCTCACAGTAGTGAAAAAGCTGCTAATAAATTAACTGTGTGATGCAGTGAATTTAAATGAAATAATATCTTGTTAAGATGAGTTGATTGCTGTATTTTAGTTTTACCTTATGAGAATAAAATCTGTCCCAGTGATCAATAAATGACATTATTAATCTGAAACCTGATGTTGTTCATCGATTCATTCAATGACCAAAGAATCAGAGTTGGTGTTTGAGTTTGTAGTATACTATAGGTGAGCGACTCTCCTCAAAAAAACAGTTTTCATCATAAACTCTGAACCACAAGGGCTGCTCATTGTCCCCAGCTGTACCACAGATGCAAGGTCATTTAATCCAAAAGTGAAATGCACTTGCCTTGTGTTAAATTCTGTCGAACCTGAAAGAACTGCCACCAACATGTGAATCATAATTTAGGATCAATATACTGTAGTGAAGGTGGTTTTGTGGACATAAATATCACCAAAGCTGTCAAGCAGTTGTGACGGCCCTGCCTTGTTGGCTGTGCATTAACTATGTTCCTTCTGTCATTAAAGGTAGTACACCGAGGAGAACACCTGATGGGGCACCTGAGCTGGGTACTATAAAAGGCCCCTTCAGATGTCTCCCTGCTCTCTCTCTTTTTTGACTGCACGCATCCTGCAGAGTTGGTGGTCGGCATTTGTGGTTCGACTGGCTTCGGCAACACAACACATCACCTCACACCACGCTCACCCATCCACATTTACATGACTGATACCACTGACAGACACGCTCCATGATGCCTAATGTGTAGGAGAAGTCTTTTGTTTACTCCGTTCAAAATAAATACATTTAATGCAACTGCAATCGGCGTGTCCTTTCCACATTTTGTCGTGGCCTGAGAGTCGGGCCGTGACAAATTGGGGGCTCGTTCCGTCTTTTTCCCGTCGGCAAATGTTTGTTTGAAATTTGGTTCGCACATACTTGAAAAGTTTGTTGGGAGCCTCGTGGCGCGGCTCGTTTGTTTACTGACTTTAGCCGGTAATTGTGTTGATACGTGTTAAACAAATTTATTTCAGGGAAAGGACTATGCATTGATGGATTTGGATATTTACAGGGTAAGGTGAGGGAGCTTGGATTATTTGTTACCTGACTGGTTTGGAGTTATTGTTTATTGCGTTGCTGTCAGCTGGCCAGAGGACGCTTGCAGGGTTCTCTGTGCGCGTTTCTTGTGAAGTGTTTTGAGTTTTCCCTTGTAGGCTGTAACGACGTTCCCCTTGGGTTCGTTGAAATCTTCTATTGGTAGTGCTGTGGCGAAAGCGGCATCCCGGGAGCATGTCCGTAGCAACAGGGAGTTGCTAGCCTGCTAGTCGCTCTGCTGGGCTATCGGTCTCTAGTGCATAAATACCCACCGCAAGTAGCTGCATGAAGACTAGGGATGAGCTTAGTTAGTGTATTTACTTGAAGCTAGAAGAAGAAGAAGAAGAAGAAGATCTACCTTTATTAGTCCCACAATGGGGAAATTCAATTTACACTCTGTTTAACTCGTACATGGTACATGCAGACCTGAAACACACATACATGCATTAATGGAGAGATATCAGAGTGAGGGGGCTGCTCCTGACAAGCGCCCCGAGCAGTTGGGGGTTTGGTGCCTTGCTCAGGGGCACCTCGGCAGTGCCCAAGAGGTAAACTGGCACCTCTCCAGCTACCAGTTCACACTCAGTTTTTTTGGTCCATGTCGGGACTTGAACCGGTGACCCTCCGGTTCCCAAGCCAACTCCCTACAGACTGAGCTACTGCCGCCCCCTAGCGGGGAAACTCGAAACCGACTTGGGGAATACTCCTCTGTGTGTGCGCCAGAGTAACCATTGCGGTGTCTGTCTGGCGTGACTCCGTGCGTAAAAGTGCGTAAAAGTGAATTTAACGTGTTGCCTCTTTTGTTTGGTGTTAATGTCTGGGGTTGAGGCGTTTGTAGCTGCGCCGTCTCCAGAGTACCTGGAGAGCTGCACAAAAGAGCAGTTGCTCTTAATTGCGGAGCATTATTCTGTTAGCATTGTCGGTGACAAACGCATTAAAGAAAACATTAAAGCGTCGATAAAATCGGAACTAATTAATTTAGGAATTATGGCTGATGAGCAGCCTTCTCCACTTCCTCCTGCTGTTGACATTCAGACTCAGAATTTAAATTTTGAACAGCAGAAAGAGCTCCTAATGTTGCAGCTGCAACACGATAACATGAAACATGAATTGGCGTCTCTGGAGATGCGTTCAAGGACAATGGGTTCTTTAAAACCTAAATTTGTAACAAGTGGTAACTTAAATAGTGATGCTTGTAATTATTGTCGAGAGAAAGGACACTGGAAGGCAAATTGTCCTTTACTTCAAAATAAAACCAAAGTAAAAATACCTAATGCGAAACCTGCTGCGTTCGCTGCCTCTCAACCATGGCATTGATACCGAGCAGAGTTCTTCCTGTGAGAACGAGGTTTTAGCGTCCTATGCTCCTTTTATACGACATGGGTTTGTATCGCTTGTGGGTAGTGAGGTGAAAGTCCCCATAACTATTTTACGGGACACAGGGGCCTATGACTCATATATTGTTGATTCAGTTTTGCCTTTGTCAGAAGAGACTGACACGGGGAACAGTGTTCTCAGTCGTGGGATGGGCCTGAAAATCCTCCCAGTTCCTTTACACAGGATGGTCCTCAACTGTGAATTGGTTAATGGTGAGGTCACTGTTGGTGTACGTCCAGCATTGCCTATTGAAGGTGTTCATTTCATTTTGGGCAATGGCTTGGCTGGAGGCAAAGTTTGGCATGATGCTCCCCCTGCACCTGTTGTTGCAGCTTATACAGCTGATTGTGGTTCTGATGAAAGCTCCAGGGCGTTACCTGAAGTGGTATCATCCTGTGTTGTCACACGCTCCATGAGCAAATCAGGGCCTGATGTTTCACTATCAGTGGTGAAGTGGTCTTGAATGTCCCAGCTCTGTCTGAATTTCCGGTGTCACTCTCTCACAAGGAGGTGTTGCAGGAGCAGCGGAACGATTCCTCTTTGAAAGAAATATTTCAACGGGTTTTGCCGGTGTCTGACATAAATAGTGTTGCTAATGGATACTTCTTGAACAATGAATTGTTGTTCAGGAAATGGGTCCCTATAGTGGAAAAGGGTGTGAAAGATGATGTTTTCCAGATGGTGGTGCCAGCAAAGTTTCGTTCCCTTGTCTTAAAGGTGGCACATGACGATTGTGGGCATTATGGTGTCCGGAAAACTTACTTGAACATCCTTAAACATTTCTTTTGGCCTGGTATAAAAAAGGATGTCTCTTCTTACATTAAAACCTGTCATGTATGCCAGCTAACAGGAAAACCCAACCAGAGGATCAAGCCAGCACCACTGCAGCCAATCCCAGCGGTGAGTGAACCATTCTCATACCTCATTGTAGACTGTGTAGGTCCATTGCCTTGTTCCAAGTCTGGTTGTAAGTATCTTCTCACAGTAATGTGTCAAACCACCAGATATCCGGCTGCCTATCCTTTATGGTCGATGACGACCAAGGCAGTAGTGAAGGCTTTGACACAGTTTATTTCCATATTTGGTATCCCTAAGGTGATCCAGAGTGATCAAGGGTCAAATTTTTCATGCCATATGTTTGGGCAAGTGCTGAAGCTGTTGCACATTAAACAAAACCAATCTTCAGCTTATCATACACAAAGCCAGGGGGCCTTGGAAAGGTTCCATCAGACTCTGAAGTCTCTGCTACGGTCATATTGTACAGAGTTAGATAGAGACTGGGAGGAAGGGCTTCCATGGCTGATGTTGGCAGCGAGGGAAGCTGTACAAGAAAGTATAGGGTTCAGCCCTAATGAGTTGGTCTTTGGACAGTCTGTCCGTGGTCCCTTGGCGGTTTTAAAAGATGGGTGTATTGGCACTGAACCACCAAGGAACCTAATTGATTACGTAAATGGGTTCAGACATAGATTGTTTGTTGCTGGCCTTATGGCACAGGAAAAGCTGGGCAGGTCTCAAAATAAGATGAAGCAGGTGTATGACTGTCGTGCAGAACGACAGGAATTCAGTCCAGGAGACCAAGTCGTAGCACTTGTGCCCATTGTTGGTTCGCCATTTCAGGCCAAATTCATGGGTTCTTATACGGTCATTGAGAAGATATCTGATTTAAATTATGTCATTGCCACACCAGATCGAAGGAAAACCAAACGTCTTTGTCATGTCAATCTCCTGAAACCCTACTATAGGCGTGTAATTGAGACAGGCCCGGGTCAGGTTAAGGCTGATGTGCATCCAGTTCTTGCTGTGACATCGGAGGTTTCAGTGCAGGAGGGTGATGGTGTGCCAGAGCCAGATGATGGCATGTTATATGGACGTCTGAGGAATTCTGATGCACTGTGTAATTTGGACAAAGTGCTTGCTCATCTGTCTGACTCACAACGGGAACAACTGTCAGATTTGGTGCACAAGTATCCTTGTTTGTTTGGGGATGTTCCTTCACAAACTTACTGGGCTGAGCATGATATTGATGTTGGTGATGCAAGGCCAATTAAACAACATTTTTACCGCTTGTCACCAGCTAAACGTGAGTATTTGGATGCTGAGGTTGAATACATGCTTCAGAATGATATTGCTGTGCCGTCCTCGTCTAGTTGGGCTTCTCCATGCATTTTGGTGCCCAAACAGGATGGAACGCCTCGATTCTGCACTGATATGAGAAAAGTGAACTCTGTGACAAAATCAGACTCCTTTCCTCTACCTCACATGGAGGATTGCATAGATCAGGTTGGGTCAGCAAAGTTTGTTAGTTAGTTTGTTCTTTTGTCCCTCGGGACACCGACTTTAAGGGGAGGGGTGTGACGGCCCTGCCTTGTTGGCTGTGCATTAACTATGTTCCTTCTGTCATTAAAGGTAGTACACCGAGGAGAACACCTGATGGGGCACCTGAGCTGGGTACTATAAAAGGCCCCTTCAGATGTCTCCCTGCTCTCTCTCTCTTTTTTGACTGCAGGCATCCTGCAGAGTTGGTGGTCGGCATTTGTGGTTCGACTGGCTTCGGCAACACAACACATCACCTCACACCCCGCTCACCCATCCACATTTACATGACTGATACCACTGACAGACACGCTCCATGATGCCTAATGTGTAGGAGAAGTCTTTTGTTTACTCCGTTCAAAATAAATACATTTAATGCAACTGCAATCGGCGTGTCCTTTCCACATTTTGTCGTGGCCTGAGAGTCGGGCCGTGACACAGTTAATACAAATTTTGTTTAATTTCATTATGGTGTCATTATGACAGCGTCGTCTGACTGGTGACCCACCCTAACCCACGTCCACGGAGGTGTGCAGATCTGTGGGATTCACTGGTGTACTCTGGTTTACTCTGGTGTACTCTGGAGTACTCTGGTGTACTCTGGTTTACTCGGGTTTACTCTGGTGTACTCTGGTTTACTCTGGTGTACTCTGGTTTACTCTGGTGTACTCTGGTGTACTCTGGAGTACTCTGGTGTACTCTGGTTTACTCTAGTGTACTCTGGTTTACTCTGGTGTACTCTGGTGTACTCTGTTTAACAGCCCTACAGATAGCAACCGGCTGGGCCCATAAACGTTATGGTCCCAGACTCACAGCCCACATACTGCATGTGGCAGAAAACATTTTGAACATACATCCACACCACACCCCACCCAGTCACAACACCAACCTTCCTCCTCGCAGAACACCCCCACCATCGGGCAGCTCTCCGCCCCCGATCCCGCGGCCTCCCGAGGAGGAGTTCCCACCACTACTGGCTCCCCGGAAATCTTCTTTGTCCCTCTCTCTCGGTCCACGCCCCACACTAACAGAATACCTCCATAAACACAACCAGCACCCCAATATGCGGAAACCCCTCCTACCCACTCCTCGCTCTACCCCTACAACTCCCCATCCAACCCCCCTGTCAACACAGATCGACCCACCTAGGTCCACCCAAACTCAGTTTACTGCAGCCAGCACCAACCACACGTACCCATCTACCTCCACTCCACTCCGAACCAAAAAAATCGCCTGGGGTCCAAACACCATCGTTCAAGACATTCACCCAGACCCACCTAACCCACCACTCTCACCCGTCTTACCCCTCATCCACAATAACATAACAACCTCATCCAGCTCACCACCATCCACCCATTCAGACCCCACTACCCCCATAGAATCTCATCCCATCCCCTCCACAGTTATTCCCACCGTCCACACGTCCGTACCTTTGGTAATTTCCGCCCAAATCCACCCACTACCACCACATGTCCCTACCGACCTCTCCATTGGGGACTCCACACCAACCACTACACACATTACCTCCAACACTGCTGTAATAACTCCAGACACCATTTCTTTCCTTTCTCCCACCCCCACAGATGATGCTGACGGCCGGCCCGGCCCTGCCAAGAGACAGACCCCAACCACCAACAGATGGGAGGGTACTCATATGATGAACGGGCCTACGAAAGCTTTCAATGCTCTGAATGGAGCCCAATCTGAACCCTCCTATCACCATACCATCGGGGTCGCCTCAACAGGCCTGGCCGGTCCGAACACCAGCCCAATTCAACATACATCCCACGATAAACCCACATACCCCTCTAATCCCCCCACCCCGCCTTCTCCCTCTGACCCCCCGCAACCCACGCCATCCCCCGCACCCAGTCCCTTCACCACCTACAAACCCAAATACCACCTCTCCAGACCCCATAGAAAATTACAGGTTTGGACCTTCAGAGGACGGAAGCCGGTGGTGGTGTTCGGAGACTCCAACATTAATAGGATCCCGGCCCACCACAACTCCAGTATTCAACTAGACCAGGGGTCGGCAACCCGTGGCTCCGGAGCCGCATGCGGCTCTCTCATCCTTATGTTGCGGCTCTGCGTGGCTTGGGAAAATAAATTATAAGGGTCCGATTGAAGTGTATTTTATTTGTCTCAAAAACGCGTGTCATGTCATCTTATTAAATCAAAGTTTTTAACTTCTTTCTTGCACCTTGTGCAATTTCGGTGATCAGCGTTCGCCTTTGACAGCACTTGACATGTCAGCAGGCAGCCGGCATGCGCGGAAAGCCCAGCAACACCAAAACTGCCCAATATCTGAACAAAGTATTTTATTTGTGTTCGTTTAATTATAGCTGTAAATTGTAAGATTATTGTGATCTCGAAATATTAGAATAAAATTATGAACTATGTTAAAAACAAACACCGCTCACGCAAGAGGGGTTAGTTGGTAAGTGAAGGGTTGTGTTTGGGGGGGGGGGAAGGAAGTTTTTTTTTTTTTTTTGGGGGGGGGGGGGGGGGGGGGGGGGGGGGGGGGGGGGGGGTTTTTTTTTGGTCCCGCTTTTCTGGGAAATTCAATTTTTTCACTCTGTAAAACAAATAACTTATACACACACATGCACAAACAGGTCCATATACATGCAACAATGGAGAGATGTCAGAGTGAGGGGGCTGCTCCTGACAAGCGCCCCAAGCAGTTGGGGGTTTGGTGCCTTGCTCAGGGGCACCTCGGCAGTGCCCAAGAGGTAAACTGGCACCTCTCCAGCTACCAGTTCACACTCAGTTCTTGGTCCATGTCGGGACTTGAACCGGTGACCCTCCGGTTCCCAAGCCAACTCCCTACAGACTGAGCTACTGCCGCCCCCCCAAAAAAAAATAATACACTGGCTTCCCTCACTCCCACTCGCTCCACCCTCCACTCTACTCCATCCCAGGCCCCCAGACAGGCCTCCCAGACACCACCTCCCCTACCCCAGCCCAGCTCCCCCACCACTGACCCCGGACATCTCATCCCCTTTATTTCCACCTTTTCCCACAGAATCACCCCGCTACATCATGCCATCAAATCCTTTTTTCACCGCACCCACCTCCAACACCCCATTCTGCAACGACACAAGACGATCTCAGCCTTCCGTAGGAACAAAAATCTCAAAGACATCCTGGTTCATTCTAAATTCACCGACCATATACCCCGACCCCCTCCATCACACACGATACACTACAGACGCAGGAAATTCATTCACAACCCCTACAGTGCCAATTCCTTCCCCACACTGGGCACCTTCACGTACAACACCACTAACGTCCTGCCATAAACATTACGTCGGTGAAACCCAACACTCTATCCTCACTAGACTCCAGCAACATCTTCGCAACATTGGGGAAGGCAAGCTCACAACACCACTAGTCACCCACTTCCAACAACACCCCCCCAACAACCTGATCATCTCGGGATTAGAGGCAAATGATCGCTGGACCAGTGGGCAGAGAAAAAGAGCCGAAAGGATCTGGATCAATAAGCTGCAGACGACAACACCCACCGGCCTTAACGCTGACTGATCTGCCCCCACCTCCCTCTCCTACTCCCACCCCTACCCCGACCCTATAACCTAACCCTAACCTTTACCCTTACTCTTACCCTAACCCTAACCCTAAACCCTAACCCTCACCCTCACCCTCACCCTAACCCTACCCTGACCCTAACCCCAACCATGACCCTAACCAACCCTATCCCTAACCCGACCCCAACCCCAACCCTAACCCTGACCCCATCCCTGACCCTCACCCCAACCCTGACCCTAACCAACCCCAATCCCCTACCCCTACCCTAACCCTTACCCCCACCCCCATCCCTAACCCTAACCCCACGCCCGACCCTAGCCCCACCCCCTATACCTAACCCTCCTCCATTACTAGGCCCCACCCTGACCTGGACTCCTACCCTATCCTTCTTCACCCACTCCTTCTTCCCTACACTCTCCTCGGATCATCCCTTCCACGTGACCACCTGGGCCCCGCCAGAGTCCACCCCCACAACTGATTAAAAGTCCCATCATCTAGTGCGTGTGTCCTCTTTTACTTCACCTCTTCCCTCTGCCCCCTTTCTCCCCCCCCCCTTTTTTTTTTTTTTTTTTTTGTATATATGTAATTTTCATATATCTATACTTATTCAATACTTATTTTTACCTCCTTGTATATACCTATATGTTTCTGTACCTCTGTGTGTGTGGGTGCGTACCTTATTCTATGTATATATACATATATATATATTTATATTTATATTTATCTATTTTTATCTTTTATTTTTTTGCCTCTTACTCACATTCCACTGCATGTGTGTGTTTAAATGAATTCTTTTAATTAACTATTTATCTACTATTGCCTCTTGTACATAGTTCCTTATCTATCATATTTTAGAGACATGTATTCCTCTATAATGAATTCTTCCTGTTATTTTATCCTTTCCTTTACTTCTTATCCCTCTGTTCCTTTCTTCTTGTCCCTACTCCACTCTCTCGGACCTTGTTTTTTTGTGTGGTTTTTTTTTCCTGTGTGTGGTTTTTACTGGGGGCCCTCGCATGCAGCCCCACTTTGGCACTTATATATGTTATATTTTATTATATTTTATTACATTTTATTTATGGCCTTGGTGACCCATGCATGGATTGCCCTTTTAGCACTTATCGTCCTGGAGTTTATTGGATGTCTCCCTTATTGGTGGCCCCTGCATGTAGCCCCCATTTTAGCACTTAACTGGTTGTGAGTTTTATTCATTGATTCTTTTAATTTTAATATTACTTTTATCTCCTGCAGGGTCCAGACAATTTACTTTTTTAACTCTTCCCCTGTCACACTTTTATATCCCTTCATCCACTTTCTTTACCCCTCTGCTCCTCCCATATCCTGTCCCTTTGCTCCTCCCTTCACTACACCCACCTACTCCCCGACGCCGCACTTCATTAGAACACCCCAGTACCCTTAGTCAAAAGGATAGATTCCTGCCCAGGTGGCGTCTCTTCTGCCCGCTGGTCCGCGTTCTTTGCCCGGGCCAGGACTTGAACCCGGGTCTCCCGGGGCGAAGAGCTGCTTCTTCCCCTCTCCACCACAGTCCCTCACATCACATTATAGGGCCTACATACCTACTCATAACCCTAACCCTAACCCTAACCCTAACCCCCACCTTAACCCCCACCCTAACCCCAACCCTAGCCCCTGCCCTGACCCTAACATGACCAGTTCAGGACAACCCCCCCCCCCCCCCTTGTGTCGATTCTATATTTGTTGTGCTTTTATTTGTTTTATTGTATTTTATTTATAATTAATTTTATTTATTTGAATGAATTTTATCAGCTTTTACATTTCATTTATCAGAGGCCTTTATCGCATGCCATTTCACCTGTGGCCTCTGCATGCAGCCCTGAGCTTGATTTCCATTTTATCCACTACCTTATTTATTTCCCTTTTCTTTTTCACTGCATGCTTTGGATTTTGATTTTAGCCTTTTATCGGGTCCCTGCATGAGACTCTTTTAGCACTTATATGTCTGTTTTTATTGCTTTTTATGTGGTTTTGTGGCATCTTGTATGTTGTGCCGGTCTCCCTTACCCTTCCTGTTTCCCCAAACCCCCCCCCCCCTCCACACACCTCCCATACATCACCTGGTCACTCTCATTCCCCATGGCCAGCATACCTTACCTTTGGGAACTTGGAGCCTGTGCGCGCGGTAGGTGGTGGGGTGGCGGCTACCTCACCCCCCGCCCAGTCCCTTCTGTGGGGGACGGCAACAATTTTAGCACTTTTTATTGCACTTATGTATTTATTTACTCATGCACTTTTTTCATGGTTTGTGTGTATATATATATTTTATTGTACATATTCCAACATGGATTTTTACCACGTTCTGCTCTATTTTGCTTTTATCGCTTTTTCCGGAGGCAGCATGTCAGGCCTCCTTTTGTTGCCTCAGTCCCCCCCTGCACTTATGGGGTGGGTCCGCCGCCCCCCCCCCACCGCTCCAGTGCGGGCTCCCTGCCCCCCCCCCCCCCACGGACCCCCTTGTACCCCCATTTCACCTACTCCTGCCCAGGGCTTCCATCCTGACAGTGACGTCTCTGCTCACTGGTCCCCAGTTAGGGTACTGGTCCTCACCCCCTGTATGAGCCGGGATCCATACCCGGACCCACCGGGGCGGAGAGCTGCTTCCCCCACCCCCTTCTCCCTCTCCCTTTCCTTTTTTTGTCCCCCCCAGCCATACAGCTGCCACACCCAGACCATGATTCACTGCCCTGTACCGCCACCCACGGATCAGTAGGCCAGTGCACACAAAACGAAACCCGGAATTCCTAACCCCAACCCTAACCCTAATCCTAATCCTAATCCTAACCCCTAATCTCTAATCTGTAATCCAAACTCTAACCCTGATCAAATATGAATCAATATTATGTGAGATTAATGCCTATTTATCACCTCAGATGTTTTCACAATCATCTTGTAGTGTACAGTTTAGCTGTAAAATGAGATAGTTTGTGACCCGGCAGCCATGTTGAGAGCACCGCTCACATGACCAGAGCACAGCCAATAGGACGCTCTCCTTGAAATGACCCGTGATTCGTCTGCAGTCACAGTCTGGATCCTTAAAAGCCTGAAACCAGAGGAAGAGCAGAGGCCTGATTCTTCTCTCAGACCACTTGAAGTTTCAGTTGCTGAAAGGTTCTTATGGACTTGTTGCCAGATTATGCTAAAAAAATGTTCAGGGTCTGAATATTTCTTCCATTACACAAACTTACGTTTGGCTAGTAGCAGGCACCAAATACTAATATGAGTAATATTTAATAATTCTTCTACCAATGACTTTGAAAATGTTTTTATTTTAATCAATAATCATTTTATCATTTGATTTATCAAATGTTCCTCTTTCTGACTTGAACAAATTAAATATACAACATGATGCTGTTGCTTTTAACATTGAATCATTAAACTTATTTCCTGATACAAACAGAGAACATTTTACAGTAGGGATGTTAATAATTAACCAACAATGATTTAAATATAAAAAAATTTTAAAAAACAACTGAAAACTCAGAGGAGTGGTTTGTTACTTAAAGGAGAATAGATAGTCCATCTTAAATGTAAGCCGGGCTGCGACTAACCCCCTTCATATTAATCATTAATCATATTAATCACCATCTGCTGATTAATATGTACACACACTGCACTGCTGCGTTCACAGCTATAACGTGACAGCTGGTTTTATACTCCTCACACACACACTCCTACGACTGAACACACACTAATGTCATGACGGACTTGAAATACACCGGCAGAAACCCTGACAGATGAACATCATGGCTGCTAACTCTCCTGGACAACTGGGTCAACATCGGGTGTTGTCGTCGGGTGTGTATATAAATGTACTTTAGATACAGTATGTTTAGTATATGTATTTTTTACACCGTCTTGCATACAGACATCCAGGATGCTGTATGTTTAGATGGTGCTGGCGTCCGGTTCTGTCTGATTGCTCCCTGTGATCATCTCTCTCAGGCCTTTACTGAAGTGAAGATTCGCTCCGATCACGATGAAACCCTGCAGAGAGAAACACATCTGACTAATTACGTCACATGGTACAGCTGAGGATGAAAATAGACTAATAACCAATCAGAATACAGCCTCGTGTATAAACCATAGACTATATATACAGATGGACAAGGTATCCCCACTTCCTCCCACCGTACAAAAGAGAAGTGATATCCTGGATCCAGACGCTGCCATCTGTCTGAGTCAGAGTCTGTGCAGTATTGATCACATTAGTAGAGTATAGTGCACAGACACATGATTGGTGTTTCAGACACATGCGTGTGATATAAGCGCACATGGTCAGTGACTGTATGAACGGTAGAGTGTATATAAAGATCATTATATACTGTTAGCCTTTCAGTCTGAAACAGTCACAGTTATAGAAAGTTAAATCTCATTTACATCGCCTCTCTTTTATATGTCCAGAGCCTCTGGCTCCACGTCAATCATGGCACCACTCCACCTTTTTATAGCATCAATAACTCATTAAAATCAAATTTTAGAAATACATCATCATGATAAGAAGTGTCCAAAACGACAGAAACTATCTTGGAGAAAATGATTTGACATGTACTCGGACTTTTTGTTTTGGCCCATCTGCTGCTCGGCGGGCTCTAAGACTTATACTGCAGCCAGCCACCAGGGGGCGAGCCACGTTTTTGGTTTCAGTTTTGGGGAGCTGTCACGTCGTCCATCTTTATAGACAGTCTATGATATAAACATATGCACTTTAATGTGTGAACAGACTTACATTGTGATATTCAACTACCTCCTCAATGAAATCCATCCCATCAGCCAGAGGGATCCGTACTCCTCTCTTTGTCCAGTCTTAAGATAAGATAAGATAAGATACGATAAACCTTTATTAATCCCCGTAGGGAAATACAGACACATAACACACACAGTCAGTAGAAGTCATTAGTCATTACACTAGTGTATGTCACAGCGTGTTACAGGGAAACATGCAATAACCAGTTTTACTGTCTTACTGTTGATTAGAGGAACGACGGACATCTGCAGCATCGTCTTTAGAGGAGCCTGCAGAGGAATCAGCTGACAGACAGACAGACAGACAGACAGACAGGTTGCTGTTATGTATTGTGATTGATGGTCTCTTATTGACCCATTAAACTGTAATGTTGTAACTTGTAGTAAAAGATGAAACAACACTTACTGCCAGAGATTCCAATGCTGATTGATTGGAGAAAATTTTAAACCTGAAAGAAGATAAGATAAGATAAGATAAGATGAACCTTTATTAATCCCCGGAGGGAAAGGTCATTGTTTCAGTCTGACTGTGATGTGATCAATAACAAACAAAATAATCACACCTACATTCTTTCATTCAGTTTGTGATTCAGATAGTAAAATACCGGAGAACAACGTGGAGCGAAGCAGAGACTCCGGACTGGTCAGTGTGATCGCAGTAGCAATGCTACGTTCACTGACATCACGGAAAACTCACCAACTGCAATTACAGACCTTTTGACACAGTATAACATAAGAGTTAACACCACACGACACACGGTGTCGGTGCTCCTGTCTGTTTCTCGATGCTGGAGGCAAGCTGACTGAGTAAGTTCTACACCTACTGTGGATAAATATATCATATAAACCCAATCAGAACACCCAACTATCCCTTTAAGGTTCCTCTGACCCTTTAAGGTTCCTTCAGCTATGGCGGGGTTTACCATGTTTACCAGCTGGGTCCTGAACGCCTCCCTCATGTCGCGTTCACGACCTCGTCAGTGGAAAGTTTCTGAAAGCTCCGTATTCACGACTCTTGACGTGTTTGTTGACATTGTGAGAAATGGAGGAGCCCATGGACGATCATTTATCGCTGCGTAGTACGTTAATATCATTAGCTAATATCGCCATGTGCATGAGGGTTAGGGTTACAAAGGACTTTTAGTCCGTGCGCCGTGTCCGGGTTCTACTGGTTCTACCCGCCGTAGTGCGTCTGTTTACCTGCGGAGGTCAGCGTGAACAGCCAGGCGTTTTCCCTTCATAGAAACTTTAGCGTTAAACTTTGTTTCCTGCAGGAGAGAAAGATGAAATAATAACAAAATGGACGAAACAGCTGTTTGATCAGTAAAACCTGGTTAAAAGCTGATTGATCTGGAATGAGAGGCGGAGTTATCGTACGTGAAACGTGACACAAACCGCTGCAGCTGATTCCAAAGTTTGCATTTATTTATTATTTATTATTTATTTGTGTAAACCCTGCAGGTCAAACTGTCCTGAATCAACTGAGATCCCCAAACGATTCTGTTGAAATTACTGAGATATTATAAAATAGGAGAGAAAATGTAAACCTGGACTCTCATCATCTGTTACTAAAACGTTGGACAGGTGAAAGACAGCTGCCGGCCAATGAGAGCTGAGGATTTCTAGGCGTGGATGCGTACCATGGTCATGCTGCTGAGCTGGACCGGAGGCTGACCCGGAGGCAGCAAAATCACCTTGACGATGGCCGTCATGACGACCGTTGCTCCAGATGTCTTGATGGTGGTTTTGGGAGGTGAGTTGACAGCAAGCTGCAGAGAGAGCGGAGCTTCCACCAAAGCCGGGTTCTACCAAGAACACAAGGAGAACATTAAGTAGTAAAACACAGTACTGCAATGCAAAACTATGTTCTACATACCACACACAGGGAGAACATGAAGTAAAGCAGTAAAACACAGTACTGGAGTACTACACTGGGTTCTACCCAGAACACACAGGGAGAACATGAAGTAAAGCAGTAAAACACAGTACTGCAGTACTACACTGGGTTCTCCCCAGAACTCACAGGGAGAACAGTGCTATTTTCCTATTATACTGTATTTTACTGTAGTACTATTTCCACTGTGTCTCTACTGTCTCTCTAGTGAGTCTCCAGTGTGGTTCTGCTCACCAGCATCATGATTGCTCCAAAGTAGGTGGTTCTCAACAGCATCTCTAGGTCTTTGGACATCTGAAGTACAAACAACACAAACACAAGGACTGGAGGTCAGACTGGATCAGCGCAGTTCTCCGGACCAATTTTCTGTTTAGGAGTTTTTGAGGTCTGTGGTTCTGTGGTGGTTTTGGGGTTCTGTACAAGTTTTAGGGGTCTGTGGTGGTTTTGGGGTTCTGTAGAAGTTTGGTTAGGTCTGTGGTGGTTTTGGGGTTTTGTAGAAGTTTGGGAGGGCCTGTGGTGGTTTTGAGGTTCTGTAGAAGTTTGGGGGTTCTGTGGTGGTTTTGGGATTCTGTAGAAGTTTAGAGGGTCTGTGGTGGTTTTGGGGTTCTGTAGAAGTTTGGAGGGTCTGTGGTGGTTTTGGGGTTCTGTAGAAGTTTGGGTGTGTGTGGTGGTTTTGGGGTTCTGTAGAAGTTTGGGGGGTCTGTGGTGGTTTTGGGGTTCTGTAGAAGTTTGGGGGGGTCTGTGGTGGTTTGGGGGTTCTGTACAAGTTTTGGGGGTCTGTGGTGGTTTTGGGGTTCTGTAGAAGTTTGGTTAGGTCTGTGGTGGTTTTGGGGTTTTGTAGAAGTTTGGGAGGGTCTGTGGTGGTTTTGAGGTTCTGTAGAAGTTTGGAGGGGTCTGTGGTGGTTTTGGGGTTCTGTAGAAGTTTTGGGGGGTCTATGGTGGTTTTGGGGTTCTGTAGAAGTTGGGAGGGTCTGTGGTGGTTTTGTGGTTCTGTAGAAGTTTGGGGGGTCTGTGGTGGTTTTGGGGTTCTGTAGAAGTTTTGGGGGGATCTGTGGTGGTTTTGGGGTTCTGTAGAAGTTTGGAGGGTCTGTGGTGGTTTTGGGGTTCTGTAGAAGTTTTGGGAGGTCTGTGGTGGTTTTGGGGTTCTGTAGAAGTTTGGGGGGTCTGTAGTGGTTTTGGGATTCTGTAGAAGTTTGGGGGGGTCTGTGGTGGTTTTGGGGTTCTGTAGAAGTTTGGAGGGTCTGTGGTGGTTTTGGGGTTCTGTAGAAGTTTGGGGGGTCTGTGGTGGTTTTGGGGTTCTGTAGAAGTTTGGGTGTGTGTGTGGTGGTTTTGGGGTTCTGTAGAAGTTTTGGGGGGGTCTGTGGTGGTTTTGGGGTTCTGTAGAAGTTTGGGGTGTGTGTGGTGGTTTTGGGGTTCTGTAGAAGTTTGGGGGGTCTGTAGTGGTTTTGGGGTTCTGTAGAAGTTTGGGGGGTCTGTGGTGGTTTTGGGGTTCTGTAGAAGTTTTGGGGGGGTCTGTGGTGGTTTTGGGGTTCTTTAGAAGTTTGGGGGGTCTGTGGTGGTTGTGACCTTTTCATTGACGATGTGCATCTGGAAGATTCCTGCTTTGTAGTAGGAAAACATCCCGCTGTCGAAGAAGAACTCGGACAGAGCGAGGTAAACCATCCTGTCGTACTCTCTGATAACCGGGTCGACGGCGTAGTTCACCAGCATGTCATTTGGATCAGACAGGTCAAAGAACATCCCCTATAGACAACAAACGTTAATGTTCCCATCATAACAGCAGAAGGTCATAAAATATCATCAGTGGAAGAGTCGAACCCGGAAGTGCATGTCGAGGCTCCTTGACGCCACTACCGGATCATCGATCAGAGAATAATCGATCCCAATAAACTGATCAACCTCAGTCCTCACAGGCATCGTCTCCAACACGGAGTTCACATGAACCAGAGCTGCATGGTTCAGAGCAGGACATATCTGAGAGACAGACAGGTGAGAGAGAGACAGGTGAGAGACAGACAGGTGAGAGACAGACAGACGAACGGACAGAGAGACGGACTGACGGACAGACAGACAGAAAGAGAGACAGAGAGACAGACAGATGGACAGAGAGACAGACAGATGGACGGACAGACAGACAGACGGACAGAGAGACAGACAGATGGATGGACAGACGGACAGTCAGACAGACAGACAGAAAGAGAGACAGAGAGACAGACAGACTGACAGTCAGACAGACAGACGGACAGACAGACAGACGGACTGACAGACTGACAGTCAGACAGACAGACAGACAGACAGATGGACAGACAGACAGACTGACAGTCAGACAGACAGACAGACAGTCAGACAGACGGACTGACGGACTGACGGACGGACAGACTGACAGTCAGACGGACAGACAGACAGATGGCCAGACAGACAGTCAGACAGACAGATGGACAGACAGACAGACAGTCAGACAGACAGCAGACAGACAGTCAGACAGACAGACGGACAGACTGACAGTCAGACGGACAGATGGACAGACAGACAGACAGTCAGACAGACAGACGGACAGACTGACAGTCAGACGGACAGATGGACAGACAGACAGACAGTCAGACAGTCAGACAGACAGACAGACAGTCAGACAGACAGACGGACAGACTGACAGTCAAACGGACAGACTGACAGATGGACCCTAACGGACAGACGTTAGGCGGACAGATGGACAGACAGCCAACCCTAACCCTTGAGGGCGGCAGTAGCTCAGTCTGTAGGGAGTTGGCTTGGGAACCGGAGGGTCACCGGTTCAAGTCCCGACATGACCAAGAACTGAGTGTGAACTGGTAGCTGGAGAGGTGCCAGTTTACCTCTTGGGCACTGCCGAGGTGCCCCTGAGCAAGGCACCAAACCCCCAACTGCTCGGGGCGCTTGTCAGGAGCAGCCCCCTCACTCTGACATCTCTCCATTGTTGCATGTATATGTGCATGTGTGTGTCTCGGGTCTGCATGTACCGTGTATAAGTAAAAAAAACAACAGAGTGTAAAAATTGAATTTCCCCATTGCGGGACAAATAAAGGACTATCTTCTTCTTCTTCTTCTTCTTCAGACAGACAGACAGTCAGACAGATGGACGGACAGACTGACAGTCAGACGGACAGATGGACAGACAGACAGACAGACAGTCAGACAGACAGACGGACAGACAGTCAGACAGACGGACAGACCGACCTGTTGGTTGAGGAGGAAGCGCATGCCTGTCGTCAGGAAGCTGGCCAGAAAGTCGTAAACTCTCCTGAAAGATAACAGACGTGATGACAGACGTTTCCTGATTGGCTGATACTGTGGTCACATGATAAGTGTGGTGAAACATCAATGTGAATTAATTATTATTAAATGATTAGACACTATTTATAAGTGTTTACTAAGTAATAATTGATCAGTAATTACTCAGTTTTATTGACGACACAAGTCTAATTAATATTAATAGGGAATCTTTATCACTACATCAGTCTTTTTAATGCTTTAATTAATATGAATTACTTTATCAGTCTCATTAACAGTAATCATGAATTATTATTGATTACTAGAACACTCCTATTGATAGTAACCATTAGTCATTAATGATTGCTGCAACAGTCCTATTAACAATAATCATTAATCATTATTGATTTCTATATTAGTCCCATTAATAGTAATAACATTCATAATTATTTAATCACTAAATTGGTCCTATTAACAGTAATAACTAGTCATTATTGATAACTTTATCAGTCCTATTTACAGTAATCATTAATCATTATTGATTACTATATTAATCCTATTAATGGTAATCAAAATTATTATTAATTACTATATTAGTCCTATTGACAGTAATCATTAATCATTATTAATTACTATAACATCCTTATTAAGAGTAATAATTGATCCTTATTGAATACTTTATCAGTCCTATTTACAGTAATCATTAATCAGTAGTAATTACTATAACAGCCTTATTAACAATAATCATTTATAATTATTGATAACTTTATTACTCCTATTAACAGTAATATGTACTGATGATTTCATCAGTCTTATTAACAGTAATCACTGATCAATGATTACTATTTTATTCCTATTAACATTTCTAATGAATTACTATTGATTACATCAGCCCTATTAACAGTAATAATTAATTATAATTTATTACTCTATTAGTCATATTAACAGTAGAAATTTTTGATTTCTTCATCAGTCCTATTAATAGTAATCATTAATTATTATTAATTACTATTTTAGTTCTATTAACTAATAATTCATTGTTATTGATTCCTTTATCAACACTATTAATAGTAATCATTAATCATTATTGATCACTACATCAGTCCTGTTATCAGTGAACATTATTGATTACTGATTACTGTCAGTGTGTTTTACCCAAGAGTGCCGCTGAACTTTGCCCTCATTTTGGCGATACTGGCATCACAGGTGATGTTATTGATCTTCAGTCGTCCTGCATCATCTCTGATCAGATTTAGAACTGTGTTGATGTTCACTCCTTCCGCTGAGGCGTTGATGTTTCCTGTGTCATAACTAATAAACAAAAAACTTAAATCAGTGTTCTGTTGGATAACTATTAGAGTTAAATCAGTGTTCTGTTGGAGAACTCTTAGTTACATCACTGTTCTGTTGGACAACTCTTAGAGTTACATCAGTGTTCTGTTGGAGAACTATTAGAGTTAAATCAGTGTTCTGTTGGACAACTCTTAGAGTTACACCAGTGTTCTGTTGGAGAACTACTAGAGTTAAATGAGTGTTCTGTTGGAGAACTCTTAGTTACATCACTGTTCTGTTGGAAAACTCTTAGAGTTACATCAGTGTTCTGTTGGAGAACTATTAGAGTTAAATCAGTGTTCTGTTGGAGAACTCTTAGTTACATCACTGTTCTGTTGGACAACTCTTAGAGTTACATCAGTGTTCTGTTGGAGAACTATTAGAGTTAAATCAGTGTTCTGTTGGAGAACTATTAGAATTACATCAGTGTTCTGTTGGAGAACTATTGGTTACATCACTGTTCTGTTAGACAACTCTTAGAGTTACATCAGTGTTCTGTTGGAGAACTATTAGAGTTACATCACTGTTCTGTTGGAGAACTATTAGAATTACATCACTGTTCTGTTGGAGAACTATTGGTTACATCACTGTTCTGTTAGACAACTATTAGAGTTACATCAGTGTTCTGTTGGAGAACTATTAGTTACATCACTGTTCTGTTGGACAACTATTAGTTACATCACTGTTCTGTTGGACAACTATTAGAGTTACATCAGTGTCCTGTTGGATAACTATTAGTTACATCACTGTTCTGTTGGAGAACTCTTAGAGTTACATCAGTGTTCTGTTGGAGAACTATTAGTTACATCACTGTTCTGTTGGAGAACTCTTAGAGTTACATCAGTGTTCTGTTGGAGAACTATTAGAGTTAAATCAGTGTTCTGTTGGAGAACTCTTAGAGTTACATCAGTGTTCTGTTGGAGAACTATTAGAGTTAAATCAGTGTTCTGTTGGAGAACTCTTAGAGTTACATCAGTGTTCTGTTGGAGAACTATTAGAGTTAAATCAGTGTTCTGTTGGAGAACTCTTAGAGTTACATCAGTGTTCTGTTGGAGAACTATTATAGTTAAATCAGTGTTCTGTTGGAGAACTATCAGAGTTACATCACTGTTCTGTTGGAGAACTATTAGAGTTACATTAGTGTTCTGTTGGAGAACTGTTAGAGTTAGATCAGTGTTCTGTTGGTGAACTATTAGAGTGAGATGCTTGTTCTGTTGGAGGACTATTAGAGTTAGATGAGTGTTCTGTTGGAGAACTATTAGAGTTAAATCAGTGTTCTGTTGGAGAACGATTAGAGTTAGATCAGTGTTCTGTTGGAGAACTATTAGAGTTAGATGAGTGTTCTGTTGGAGAAATTTTAGAGTTAGATTAGTGTTCTGATGTAGAACGATTAGAGTTAAATCAGTGTTCTTTTGGACAAGTATTAGAGTTAAATCAGTGTTCTGTTGGAGAACTGTTAGAGTTAGATCAGTGTTATATTGGAGAACTATTAGAGTTAGAATAGTGTTTTTGTGGAGAACTATTAGAGTTAGATCAGTGTTCTGTTAGAGAACTATTAGAGTTACATTAGTGTTCTGTTGGAGAACTGTTAGAATTAAATCAGTGTTCTGTTGGATAACTATTAGAGATAGATCAGTGTTCTGTTGGAGAACTATGAGAGTTAGATCAGTGTTCTGTTGGATAACTATTAGAGTGAAATCAGTGTTCTGTTGGATAACTATTAGAGTTAGATCAGTGTTATATTGGAGAACTATTAGAGCTAGATTAGTGTTCTTGTGGAGAACTATTAGAGTTAGATCAGTGTTCTGTTAGAGAACTATTAGAGTTACATTAGTGTTCTGTTGGAGAACTGTTAGAGTTAGATCAGTGTTGTGTTGGAGAACTATTAGAGTGAGATGAGTGTTCTGTTGGAGAACTATTAGAGTTAGATGACTGTTCTGTTGGAGAACTATTAAAGTTAAATCAGTGTTCTGTTGGAGAACTTTTAGAGTTAGATTAGTGTTCTGATGTAGAACGATTAGAGTTAAATCAGTGTTGTTTTGGATAAGTATTAGAGTTAAATCAGTGTTCTGTTGGAGAACTGTTAGAGTTAGATCAGTGTTATATTGGAGAACTATTAGAGTTAGATTAGTGTTCTTGTGGAGAACTATTAGAGTTAGATCAGTGTTCTGTTGGAGAACTATTAGAGTTACATTAGTGTTCTGTTGGAGAACTGTTAGAGTTAGATCAGTGTTCTGTTGGAGAACTATTAGAGTGAAAAAAGATGAGTGTTCTGTTGGAGAACTATTAGAGTTAGATGAGTGTTCTGTTGGAGAACTATTAGAATTAAATCAGTGTTCTGTTGGAGAGCTATTAGAGCTAGATTAGTGTTCCTCTGGAGAACTATTAAAGTTAAATCAGTGTTCTGTTGGAGAACTTTTAGAGTTAGATTAGTGTTCTGATGTAGAACTATTAAAGTTAGATTACTGTTCTGTTGGAGAACTATTAGAGTTAGATTAATGGTCTTCTGGAGAACTATTAGAATTAGATTAGTGTTCTTCTGGAAAACTATTAGATTTAGATTAGTGTTCTGTTTGAGAACTATTAGTTAGATCAGTGTTTTTCTGGAGAACAATTAGATTTAAATAGGTGTTCTGTTGGATAACTATTAGAGTTAAATCAGTGTTCTGTTGGAGAACTATTAGAGTTAGATCAGTGTTCTGTTGGAGAACTATTAGAGTTACATTAGTGTTCTGTTGGAGAACTGTTACAGTTAGATCAGTGTTCTGTTGGAGAACTATTAGAGTGAGATGCTTGTTCTGTTGGAGGACTATTATAGTTAGATGAGTGTTCTGTTGGAGAACTATTAGAGTTAAATCAGTGCTCTGTTGGAGAACGATTAGAGTTAGATCAGTGTTCTGTTGGAGAACTATTAGAGTTAGATGAGTGTTCTGTTGGAGAACTATTAGAATTAAATCAGTGTTCTGTTGGAGAACTATTAGAGCTAGATTAGTGTTCTTCTGGAGAACTATTAAAGTTAAATCATTGTTCTGTTGGAGAAATTTCAGAGTTAGATTAGTGTTCTGATGTAGAACGATTAGAGTTAAATCAGTGTTCTTTTGGACAAGTATTAGAGTTAAATCAGTGTTCTGTTGGAGAACTGTTAGAGTTAGATCAGTGTTATATTGGAGAACTATTAGAGTTAGATTAGTGTTTTTGTGGAGAACTATTAGAGTTAGATCAGTGTTCTGTTAGAGAACTATTAGAGTTACATTAGTGTTCTGTTGGAGAACTGTTAGAGTTAGATCAGTGTTGTGTTGGAGAACTATTAGAGTGAGATGAGTGTTCTGTTGGAGAACTATTAGAGTTAGATGACTGTTCTGTTGGAGAACTATTAGAGTTACATTAGTGTTCTGTTGGAGAACTGTTAGAGTTAGATCAGTGTTCTGTTGGAGAACTATTCGAGCTAGATTAGTGTTCTTCTGGAGAACTATTAAAGTTAAATCAGTGTTCTGTTGGAGAACTATTAGAGTTAGATCAGTGTTCTTCTGGAGAACTATTAGAGTTAAATCAGTGTTCTGTTGGAGAACTATTAGAGTTAGATCAGTGTTCTGTTGGAGACCTATTAGAGTTAGATTAGTGTTCTGTTGGAGATCTATTAGAGTTAGATTAGTGTTCTTCTGGAGAACTATTAGAGTTAAATCAATGTTCTGTTGGAGAACTATTAGAGTTAGATTAGTCTTCTTCTGGAGAACTATTAGAATTAAATCAGTGTTCTGTTGGATAACTATTAGAGATAGATCAGTGTTCTGTTGGATACCTAATATTTAGATCTGTGTTCTTCTGGAGAACTATTGGATTTAAATCCTTGTTCTGTTGGATAACTATTAGAGCTAGATCAGTGTTCTGTTGGAGAACTATTAGAGTTAGATCAGTGTTCTGTTGGAGAACTATTAGAATTAAATCAGTGTTCTGTTGGATAACTATTAGAGATAGATCAGTGTTCTGTTGGAGAACTATGAGAGTTAGATCAGTGTTCTGTTGGATAACTATTAGAGTGAAATCAGTGTTCTGTTGGATAACTATTAGAGTTAGATCAGTGTTATATTGGAGAACTATTAGAGCTAGATTAGTGTTCTTGTGGAGAACTATTAGAGTTAGATCAGTGTTCTGTTAGAGAACTATTAGAGTTACATTAGTGTTCTGTTGGAGAACTGTTAGAGTTAGATCAGTGTTGTGTTGGAGAACTATTAGAGTGAGATGAGTGTTCTGTTGGAGAACTATTAGAGTTAGATGACTGTTCTGTTGGAGAACTATTAGAGTTAAATCAGTGTTCTGTTCGAGAACGATTAGAGTTAGATCAGTGTTCTGTTGGAGAACTATTAGAGTTAGATGAGTGTTCTGTTGGAGAACTATTAGAATTAAATCAGTGTTCTGTTGGAGAACTATTAGAGCTAGATTAGTGTTCTTCTGGAGAACTATTAAAGTTAAATCAGTGTTCTGTTGAAGAACTTTTAGAGTTAGATTAGTGTTCTGATGTAGAACTATTAAAGTTAGATTAGTGTTCTGTTGGAGAACTATTAGAGTTAGATTAATGGTCTTCTGGAGAACTATTAGAATTAGATTAGTGTTCTTCTGGAAAACTATTAGATTTAGATTAGTGTTCTTCTGGAGAACCATTAGAATTAGATCAGTGTTCTGTTGGAGAACTATTAGAGTTACATCAGTGTTCTGTTTGAGAACTATTAGTTAGATCCGTGTTCTTCTGGAGAACAATTAGATTTAAATAGGTGTTCTGTTGGATAACTATTAGAGTTAGATCAGTGTTGTGGTGGAGAACTATTAGAGTTAGATCAGTGTTCTTCTGGAGAACTATTAGAGTTAAATCAGTGTTCTGTTGGAGAACTATTAGAGTTAGATCAGTGTTCTGTTGGAGACCTATTAGAGTTAGATTAGTGTTCTGTTGGAGATCTATTAGAATTAGATTAGTGTTCTTCTGGAGAACTATTAGAGTTAAATCAATGTTCTGTTGGAGAACTATTAGAGTTAGATTAGTCTTCTTCTGGAGAACTATTAGAGTTAAATCAGTGTTCTGTTGGATACCTATTAGTTTGATCAGTGTTCTTCTGAGAACTATTGGATTTAAATCCTTGTTCTGTTGGATAACTATTAGAGTTAGATCAGTGTTCTTCTGGAGAACTATTAGAGTTGAGATCAGTGTTCTGTTGGAGAACTATTAGAATTAAATCAGTGTTCTGTTGGATAACTATTAGAGATAGATCAGTGTTCTGTTGGATACCTAATAGTTAGATCTGTGTTCTTCTGGAGAACTATTGGATTTAAATCCTTGTTCTGTTGGATAACTATTAGAGCTAGATCAGTGTTCTGTTGGAGAACTATTAGAGTTAGATCAGTGTTCTGTTGGAGAACTATTAGAATTAAATCAGTGTTCTGTTGGATAACTATTAGAGATAGATCAGTGTTCTGTTGGAGAACTATGAGAGTTAGATCAGTGTTCTGTTGGATAACTATTAGAGTGAAATCAGTGTTCTGTTGGATAACTATTAGCGTTAGATCAGTGTTCTGTTGGAGAACTATGAGAGTTAGATCAGTGTTCTGTTGGATAACTATTAGAGTGAAATCAGTGTTCTGTTGGATAACTATTAGAGTTAGATCAGTGTTCTGTTGGAGAACTATTAGAGTTAAATCAGTGTTCTGTTGGATAACTATTAGAGTTAAATCAGTGTTCTGTTGGTGAACTATTAGAGTTAGATCAGTGTTCTTCTGGAGAACTATTAGAGTTAAATCAGTGTTCTGTTGGAGAACTATTAGAGTTAGATTAGTGTTGTTCTGGAGAACTATTAGAGTTAGACCAGTGTTCTGTTAGAGAACTATTCAAGTTAGATCAGTGTTCTTTTGGAAAACTATTAGAGTTAGATCAGTGCTCTTCTGGAGAACTATTAGAGTTAGATCAGTGTTCTGTTGGAGACCTATTAGAGTTAGATTAGTGTTCTGTTGGAGATCTATTAGAGTTTGATTAGTGTTCTGTTGGAGACCTATTAGAGTTAGATTAGTGTTCTGTTGGAGATCTATTAGAGTTAGATTAGTCTTCTTCTGGAGAACTATTAGAGTTAAATCAGTGTTCTGTTGGATAACTATTAGAGTTAGATCAGTGTTCTGTTGGAGACCTATTAGAGTTAGATTAGTGTTCTGTTGGAGATCTATTCGAGTTAGATTAGTGTTCCTCTGGAGAACTATTAGAATTAAATCAGTGTTCTGTTGGATAACTATTAGAGATAGATCAGTGTTCTGTTGGAGAACTATGAGAGCTAGATCAGTGTTCTGTTGGATAACTATTAGAGTTAAATCAGTGTTCTGTTGGATAACTATTAGAGTTAGATCAGTGTTCTGTTGGAGAACTATTAGAGTTAAATCAGTGTTCTGTTGGATAACTATTAGAGTTAAATCAGTGTTCTGTTGGTAAACTATTAGAGTTAGATCAGTGTTCTGTTGGAGAACTATTAGAGTTAAATCAGTGTTCTGTTTGTGAACTATTAGAGTTAGATCAGTGTTCTTCTGGAGAACTATTAGAGTTAGATCAGAAAAAAAAAAAAAAAAAAAAAAAATAAAAAAAAAAAAAAAAAAAAAAAAAAAAATAAAAAAAAAAAAAAAAAAAAAAATAATGTTCTGTTGGAGAACTATTAGAATTAAATCAGTGTTCTGTTGGATAACTATTAGAGATAGATCAGTGTTCTGTTGGAGAACTATGAGAGTTAGATCAGTGTTCTGTTGGATAACTATTAGAGTGAAATCAGTGTTCTGTTGGATAACTATTAGAGTTAGATCAGTGTTCTGTTGGATAACTATTAGAGTGAAATCAGTGTTCTGTTGGATAACTATTAGAGTTAGATCAGTGTTCTGTTGGAGAACTATTGGGGGGGGTGTGTTGTGGTTTTGGGTGTGTTTGTTGGATAACTATTGGTGTGTTTAGGGGGGGGTGGTGGGTGGTTTGGTGTGTGTGCTTTAGTTAAATCAGTGTTCTGTTGGATAACTATTAGAGTTTCAGTGTTCTGTTGGGAACTTTGAGTTAGATCAGTGTTTGTTGGGAATATTAGAGTTAAATCAGTGTTCTGTTGGATAACTATTAGAGTTAAATCAGTGTTCTGTTGGTGAACTATTAGAGTTAGATCAGTGTTCTTCTGGAGAACTATTAGAGTTAAATCAGTGTTCTGTTGGAGAACTATTAGAGTTAGATTAGTGTTGTTCTGGAGAACTATTAGAGTTAGATCAGTGTTGTTCTGGAGAACTATTAGAGTTAGACCAGTGTTCTGTTAGAGAACTATTCAAGTTAGATCAGTGTTCTTTTGGAAAACTATTAGAGTTAGATCAGTGCTCTTCTGGAGAACTATTAGAGTTAGATCAGTGTTCTGTTGGAGACCTATTAGAGTTAGATTAGTGTTCTGTTGGAGACCTATTAGAGTTAGATTAGTGTTCTGTTGGAGATCTATTAGAGTTAGATTAGTCTTCTTCTGGAGAACTATTAGAGTTAAATCAGTGTTCTGTTGGATAACTATTAGAGTTAGATCAGTGTTCTGTTGGAGACCTATTAGAGTTAGATTAGTGTTCCGTTGGAGATCTATTCGAGTTAGATTAGTGTTCCTCTGGAGAACTATTAGAATTAAATCAGTGTTCTGTTGGATAACTATTAGAGATAGATCAGTGTTCTGTTGGAGAACTATGAGAGTTAGATCAGTGTTCTGTTGGATAACTATTAGAGTTAAATCAGTGTTCTGTTGGATAACTATTAGAGTTAGATCAGTGTTCTGTTGGAGAACTATTAGAGTTAAATCAGTGTTCTGTTGGATAACTATTAGAGTTAAATCAGTGTTCTGTTGGTGAACTATTAGAGTTAGATCAGTGTTCTGTTGGAGAACTATTAGAGTTAAATCAGTGTTCTTTTGGTGAACTATTAGAGTTAGCTCAGTGTTCTTCTGGAGAACTATTAGAGTTAAATCAGTGTTTTGTTGGAGAACTATAAGAGTTAGATTAGTGTTGTTCTGGAGAACTATTAGAGTTAGATCAGTGTTGTTCCGGAGAACTATTAGAGTTAGATCAGTGTTCTGTTAGAGAACTATTCAAGTTAGATCAGTGTTCTTTTGGAGAACTATTAGAGTTAGATCAGTGCTCTTCTGGAGAACTATTAGAGTTAGATCAGTGTTCTGTTGGAGACCTATTAGAGTTAGATTAGTGTTCTGTTGGAGATCTATTAGAGTTAGATTAGTGTTCTGTTGGAGACCTATTAGAGTTAGATTAGTGTTCTGTTGGAGATCTATTAGAGTTAGATTAGTGTTCTTCTGGAGAACTATTAGAGTTAAATCAGTGTTCTGTTGGAGAACTATTAGAGTTAGGTTAGTCTTCTTCTGGAGAACTATTAGAGTTAGGTTAGTCTTCTTCTGGAGAACTATTAGAGTTAAATCAGTGTTCTGTTGGATAACTATTAGTTAGATTAGTGTTCTTCTGGAGAGCTATTAGAGTTAGATCAGTGTTCTTCTGGAGAATTGTTAGAGTTAAATTAGTGTTCGGTTGGATAACTATTAGAGTTAGATTAGTGTTCTGGGCAAGTATTAGAGTTAGATCAATGTTCTTCTTGAGAACTATTAGAGTTAGATCAGTGTTCTTCTGGAGAACTATTAAGAGTTACATCAGTGTTCTGTTGGAGAACTATTAGAGTTAGATTAGTGTTGTTCTGGAGAACTATTAGAGTTAGATCAGTGTTGTTCCGGAGAACTATTAGAGTTAGATCAGTGTTCTGTTAGAGAAATATTCAAGTTAGATCAGTGTTCTTTTGGAGAACTATTAGAGTTAGATCAGTGCTCTTCTGGAGAACTATTAGAGTTAGATCAGTGTTCTGTTGGAGACCTATTAGAGTCAGATTAGTGTTGTTCTGGAGAACTATTAGAGTTAGATCAGTGTTGTTCTGGAGAAGTATTAGAGTTAGATCAGTGTTCTGTTGGAGACCTATTAGAGTTAGATTAGTGTTCTGTTGGAGATCTATTAGAGTTAGATTAGTGTTCTGTTGGAGACCTATTAGAGTTAGATTAGTGTTCTGTTGGAGATCTATTAGAGTTAGATTAGTGTTCTTCAGGAGAACTATTAGAGTTAAATCAGTGTTCTGTTGGAGAACTATTAGAGTTAGGTTAGTCTTCTTCTGGAGAACTATTAGAGTTAGGTTAGTCTTCTTCTGGAGAACTATTAGAGTTAAATCAGTGTTCTGTTGGATAACTATTAGTTAGATTAGTGTTCTTCTGGAGAGCTATTAGAGTTAGATCGGTGTTCTTCTGGAGAACTGTTCGAGTTAAATCAGTGTTCGGTTGGATAACTATTAGAGTTAGATTAGTGTTCTTCTGGGCAAGTATTAGAGTTAGATCAATGTTCTTCTTGAGAACTATTAGAGTTAGATTAGTGTTCTTCTGGAGAACTATTAGAGTTAGATCAGTGTTCTGTTGGAAATCTATTATAGTCTCCAACATACAACATCAATATTAGTGTTAATTCAATTTTCTGGGCACTAACAAGAACCAGTAAAGGATCCGTCGGTGGAAACTGAGGGAGATTGATGAGTTCTGAACATCGAACAACAAACCGACTTCAGGGATGAACTGCAGGTCAGCATGAGTCAGATTTAGTTCAGTGATCTTCACACTGAAGACAGATAGAAAGAGAAGATTTCAGTATACGTAGAGTATTCAGTTAAAAAGTATTACTTTAAATACAAAGTTAAATTTGTACTCTGTAATGGTGTACTGGAAACGTCCTTCTTTGCCCTTCATCTCTGGCATACTGATGTTACTGAGCTCCTCTTCAACAAACTTCAGAGTCTCAGATTTCACTGAAAACACAAAATACATACTGTAAGTATTTTACTACAAGAAATACTCTGACTGCTACACTCCAAAAAATACATGCCATTTTAATGAAAATACAAAGCTCACACTGACAGGGCTTTAACCACAAAAAAAACATTGTTACTCCACTGCTAAGAGATCAGATCGACCCAACTAAAACAGCCGTAGACACGTGGTTGTTGACAATGTTGCAGACTTTCTGATTGGTCAACCATAACAGTGTCAGCAGAAACTTTTGCCAACTTGGATAGTTTGGTAAAGTTGGAAAGATGTTTCCAGATTCAAACTTCCCAGAACAATAACTCATCAGAGAAACATAATTAAAACACAACGCTCTTTCTAACCATAGCGAGGTACACAAGCAGCTACAAGCTCATTTTAATGCCACCCAGCTGGACGCATCACGTCGGTCTCTGCTGCTGGGAGGCGATAGTCAGGGACCGCTGTGGTGGTTAGAACATGACATGAAGTAGAAAGAGCTCATCGTCAGGAAACCCGTGGCCAACCAGAGCTCTGTTCACTACGGACCTGTGGGGGAAATCTACAACGTATACTGGTCAGCTGTCAGCAGGCTGGTTGGTCCATCATCTGGGAGGAGGGGCAGCTGTGGAGCCTGATTGGCCCTGATGAGGATCAGCTGCTTGAAGCCTATATCTACCCCTGGTTTGAGGGCTCAGACCCTGATGAGGATCAGCTGCTTGAAGCCTGGATCTACCCCTGGTTTCAGGGCTCAGACCCTGATGAGGATCAGCTGCTTGAAGCCTGGATCTACCCCTGGTTTCAGGGCTCAGACCCTGATGAGGATCAGCTGCTTGAAGCCTGGATCTACCCCTGGTTTCAGGGCTCAGACCCTGATGAGGATCAGCTGCTTGAAGCCTGGATCTACCCCTGGTTTCAGGGCTCAGACCCTGATGAGGATCAGCTGCTTGAAGCCTGGATCTACCCCTGGTTTCAGGGCTCAGACCCTGATGAGGATCAGCTGCTTGAAGCCTAGATCTACCCCTGGTTTCAGGCCTCAGATGCTGACTCATTGTCTCTTTGTCAGAGGTGGAGGAAGTGCTGTCCTGTTTGTGCTCTAGCTGTATAGGGGGGTGTGGATCTGCAGAAGGACCATGTGAACCTATCTGTGGGTTCTGCTCACCATTTATGTCCTTGTCAGAGTCTCTGAGTGGGTCAGGTCTGGGTGGCCTCAGCTGGTTCCTGGGTTGCCTTGTTGGTCTAGTCAGCTGCTCGGCAGCAGTGGTTTAGTTTTAGTCTTTTCATGATATACTTTCTGACAACAACTGGAATTGTAAATTTCTCCACTGTGGGACTAATAAAGGAATATCTTATCTTATCTTATCTTATCTTATCTTAACTGAATCGAAAGCAACTGGACTTAGATTTAAAATGTAAGTCCAGTTGCTTTCGAATGAATATGACCTGGATGAATGAGGACCTTCACAGACTTCCTGATATACTGAGTGGAGGGAGCCTTCTTTTCAGGTCTGTTTTCTTCTGGTGTTTCCCCTCTCCCTTTCAAGCACTTGCGATTTTTGTGGTTATCCTTCGGGATTAAGTTTAAGATTCCCCTGGTCTTCAGTTGCGTCCATCTCCCAGCTCCCCCGACAGTGTATTGTAGATTTATTGTCTCCAAACCCAATGAATGCAAAAGAAGTTTGAACCATAGGCAGATATCTCTCATGAATATCCCATCTAGCTATGTAAGGCTTGCCATAGACTGATGTTATTCAGCCTTACTGATGTCATATAACCTTTTCGGTTAAAAAAAAAATGTTCAAAGGTAAAATTACATTTTTTTGTACATTAAGCCGTGTACCGCTGTCTGCAGAGCCTTGCTGTCCTGCTGGGTGCTGCTGCCATACCAAGGGGTGATGTTTCCGACTGCAGACTCTCCACGGTACAGGTTCAAGTATCTGTAGGGAAATCTGCAGCTGTAGGAGGCCATAAAGCTGCTGCTGTGCTTTTTTGATGAGTCTGTGTGGACAGGTCATGTCAGGTCAGGGCATCTGTATCACCAGGGTGTAGTTCCTCTCCTGCTGTTTCCCAAAAACCACAATCCACTCCTTGGTTTTGCTGACATTCAGAGAGAGGCCACTGTCCTGACACCATAGTCTCAGATTCTCCACCTCCTTTCGTTCGGCCCTCTCATCCTGATTGGCCATCGGGCCTACCTCAGCTATGTCTTCAGCAAATGTTATGATGGTGTTGGAGGCAGAGGTGGCCACACAGTCATGTGCGAACAGGGAGTAGAGGAAGGGAGGGCTGTGGTGAAGTAGTTCAGCCAGCTGCTGTGTAATATCTATGAGAAGCTGAGTGTCTGCAGGCAATCCGTCAATAGATGCTGTGACATGTTGACCTTTGTTTCAGTTTCTTCCTGTCTGAAACACATGAACATGCTAGAAAAATATCATTATTGCAGCAAGCCTGTTGTGAATGCAGCGTTAGTCCCTGAAACATGCCTCTGGCATCCAGCTGCTGTATTCTAATCATTATCTCCACGGCATTGTGTATTTGGTGTGTGAGTGAAAATACACTTGCATTCTGGATGGGGAGTTCATTCAACCAGAGGAGGTCGTTGTAGACACAGCTGGCAGAGATCTGCACTCTGCTGAGAGCACTTTAGATCTGTATTGTAGTTCATATCTGTTCAGGTCCTGGATAATAATTACATATCCGTATACTTACACATCTCCAGTCCTTTGTCAGTGATACGGATTTTGCAGCCGGCGGGTTGAGAAGCAGCCATGATGGAGGAGACCAAAGGGAAGAGGAGGGACAACAGACAAGAAGTCATCCTGAGGCAGAACATCTCAACCTGAAACACAGAAGAAAATCACAGTCCTGGATCAGAGGCTGGATCAGTCGGTGTGTCATGTCTGTGTGGTGGGATTGGTTTGGCTGTTCTGTGCATTATGGCCTTTAAACAGTCATCATCAGTGTTACTAACTGTCACGCTCCTCAGATCTTTGGTGCTGTTTTACTTTGTGACTTTCATTCATTTATGTGTTTCCTGTTTTATTTTGTGCACTAACTCTCGTTTCAGATCACCTCACTTCCTGCCCTCGCGTGTTTCCCTCCTTTTTACATGACTGACAGCTCCACCCCGATCACCTCCACCTGTGTCTCATTGTCCACTCCACTCGTTGTTCCAGTACTTTCCTTGTGTTAGTGTCCTGCTGTTTTGTTTGCCTGTGAGTGTCGAACTAAGGACTTTGATTTTGATAACTCCCTGCTTCTTGAGTTGTGCGTGGGTCCTGGTTACGCCTGCATCCACGTCGTAACACTAACACTAATTAAGGGCTCGGCCAATCAGGGAATGACACCGGTGACATCATCATTCAGCTCCGTGGCTTTCTGTTTCAGTGTTTGGTCACTCGCTGGCATCTTTTATCTTTTAGTTTCTGTAGTTTATCCTGGGGCTGCACGGTGGTGCCTCACAGCGAGAGGGTCTGTGTGGAGTTTGCATGTTCTCCCTGTGTGGGTTTTCTCCGGGTACTCTGGCTTCCTCCCACAGTCCAAAGACATGCTGTTTAGGTTAATTGATGACTCTATATTGACTGTAGGTGTGAATGTGAGTGTGAATGGTTGTCTATCTCTATGTTGTCTGTCTCTATGTGTCCTCTGATGGACTGGCGACCTGTCCAGGGTGAACCCGCCTTCACCCAAGGCCAGCTGGGATCAGCTAAGCGGTTGATGATGGATGGATGGATGAATGGATAGTTTATCCTTTGTCTTTTTCCTTTCCAGAAGTTAGTGGGTCCTGAAGTTTATTCATTATTCAGTGGAGAGTAAATATAAATTTTGTTGTGATCCGATCATGACGTGCATATGCGTACACCGAGTGTTTAATCAGAATAAATCCTCTGGACATGCGCAGAGTTGTCTGATTTTCCAGAAATAGTAGAAGAAGAAGCTGGACTTCCTCCTGTGTTGTAAACAACGCTGCGTTGTCTGTCTCACGTCACGCTGACGTAGCGCACATGCTCAGTGGAGACAGTTTTACCCAGCCAGGAAGACGTGATCCCAGTGGGTGTGGACGTGGACGCCGATGGGAACAATGATCGGCATTAAACCACCTCTCAGTCGGAATGAAATTTCGTTCTGATTGGGCTGTATCGGATCTGGATGTAGGAGATGTAGGAGAAGTAGGGGGATGTAGGAGACATAGGAGATGTAGGGGATGTAGGAGATGTAGGAGACATAGGTGACATAGGAGACATAGGAGATGTAGAGGATGTAAGAGACGTAGGAGACATAGGGGGTGTAGGAGACATAGGAGATGTAGAGGATGTAAGACACGTAGGAGACATAGGGGGTGTAGGAGACATAGGAGATGTAGAGGATGTAAGAGACGTAGGAGACGTAGGAGATGTAGGAGATGTAGGGGTCGTAGGAGATGTAGGGGTCATAGGAGATGTAGGGGATGTAGGAGACATAGGAGATGTAGGGGATGTAGGAGACATAGGAGATGTAGGGGATGTAGGAGATGTAGGAGACATAGGAGATGTAAGGGATGTAGGAGACATTGGCGATGTAGGGGATGTAAGAGATGTAGGAGACGTAGGGGATGTAGGAGATGTAGGAGACGTAGGAGATGTAGGAGACATAGGAGATGTAGGGGATGTAGGAGACATAGGCGATGTAGGGGATGTAAGAGACATAGGAGACGTAGGGGATGTAGGAGACATAGGAGACGTAGGGGATGTAGGAGATGTAGGGGATGTAGGGGATGTAGGAGACGTAGGGGATGTAGGAGACATAGGAGATGTAGGGGATGTAGGAGACGTAGGGGATGTAGGAGACATACGTTATGTAGGGGATGTAGGAGACGTAGGGGATGTAGGAGACATAGGAGATGTAGGGGATGTAAGAGACGTAGGAGACGTAGGAGATGTAGGAGACGTAGGGGACGCAGGAGACGTAGGAGATGTAGGAGACATAGGGAACGTAGGAGATGTTGGGGACGCAGGGGACGTAGGAGACGTAGGAGAATTGGGGATGTAGGGGACGTAGGAGACATAGGAGACGTTGGGGATGTAGGGGACGTAGGAGACGTTGGGGATGTAGGGGACATAGGAGACGTAGGAGACATAGGGGACGTAGGAGATGTTGGGGATGTAGGGGACGTAGGAGACGTAGGGGACGTAGGAGATGTTGGGGATGTAGGGGATGTAGGGGACGTAGGAGACGTAGGAGACGTAGGGGACGTTGGGGATGTAGGGGACGTAGGGGACGTAGGAGACATAGGGGACGTAAGAGACAGGATATGTTGGGGATGTTGAGGATGTAGGGGACGTAGGAGACATAGGATATGTTGGGGATTTAGGGGACGTAGGAGACATAGGATATGTTGGGGATGTTGGGGATGTAGGGGACGTAGGAGACATAGGATATGTTGGGGATGTTGAGGATGTAGGGGACGTTGGGGATGTAGGGGATGTAGGGGACGTAGGAGACATAGGATATGTTGGGGATGTTGGGGATGTAGGGGACGTAGGAGACATAGGATATGTTGGGGACGTAGGAGACATAGGAGACATAGGGGACGTAGGAGATGTTGGGGATGTAGGGGACGTAGGAGACATAGGAGACGTTGGGGATGTAGGGGACGTAGGAGACGTTGGGGATGTAGGGGACGTAGGAGACATAGGAGACATAGGGGACGTAGGAGATGTTGGGGATGTAGGGGACGTAGGAGACATAGGAGACGTTGGGGATGTAGGGGACGTAGGAGACGTTGGGGATGTAGGGGACGTAGGAGACATAGGAGACGTTGGGGATGTAGGGGACGTAGGAGACATAGGAGACGTAGGAGACATAGGGGACGTAGGAGATGTTGGGGATGTAGGGGACGTAGGAGACGTAGGGGACGTTGGCGATGTAGGGGACGTAGGAGACATAGGATATGTTGGGGATGTTGAGGATGTAGGGGACGTTGGGGATGTAGGGGATGTAGGGGATGTAGGAGACATAGGATATGTTGGGAATGTAGGGGACGTAGGGGACGTAGGAGACATAGGATATGTTGGGGATGTAGGGGACGTAGGAGACATAGGATATGTTGGGGACGTAGGAGACATAGGGGACATAGGAGACATAGGATATGTTGGGGATGTTGGGGATGTAGGGGACGTAGGGGACATAGAAGACATAGGATGTGTTGGGGATGTTGGGGATGTAGGGGACGTAGGGGACGTAGGAGACATAGGATATGTTGGGGATGTAGGGGACGTAGGAGACATAGGATATGTTGGGGATGTAGGGGACGTAGGAGACATAGGATATGTTGGGGATGTTGGGGACGTAGGAGACGTAGGGGACGTAGGAGACATAGGATATGTTGGGGATGTTGGGGATGTAGGGGACGTAGGGGACGTAGGAGACATAGGATATATTGGGGATGTAGGGGACGTAGAAGACATAGGATATGTTGGGGATGTAGGGGACGTAGGAGACAGGATATGTTGGGGACGTAGGAGACGTAGGATATGTTGGGGATGTAGGGGATGTAGGAGACATAGGATATGTTGGGGACGTAGGGGACGTAGGAGACATAGGATATGTTGGGGATGTAGGGGACGTAGGAGACATAGGATATGTTGGGGACGTAGGGGACGTAGGAGAGGATATGTTGGGGATGTTGAGGATGTAGGGGACGTTGGGGATGTAGGGGATGTAGGGGATGTAGGAGACATAGGATATGTTGGGGATGTAGGGGACGTAGGGGACGTAGGAGACATAGGATATGTTGGGGATGTAGGGGACGTAGGAGACATAACATATGTTGGGGACGAAGGAGACATAGGGGACGTAGGAGACATAGGATATGTTGGGGATGTTGAGGATGTAGGGGACGTTGGGGATGTAGGGGATGTAGGAGACATAGGATATGTTGGGGATGTAGGGGACGTAGGGGACGTAGAAGACATAGGATATGTTGGGGATGTTGGGGATGTAGGGGACGTAGGAGACATAGGATATGTTGGGGATGTAGGGGACGTAGGAGACATAGGATATGTTGGGGATGTAGGGGACTTAGGAGACATAGGATATGTTGGGGACGTAGGATATGTTGGGGATGTAGGGGATGTAGGAGACATAGGATATGTTGGGGACGTAGGAGACATAGGATATGTTGGGGATGTAGGGGACGTAGGAGACATAGGATATGTTGGGGACGTAGGAGACATAGGATATGTTGGGGATGTAGGGGACGTAGGAGACATAGGATATGTTGGGGACGTAGGGGACGTAGGAGAGGATATGTTGCGGATGTTGAGGATGTAGGGGACGTTGGGGATGTAGGAGACATAGGATATGTTGGGGATGTAGGGGACGTAGGGGACGTAGGAGACATAGGATATGTTGGGGATGTAGGGGACGTAGGAGACATAGGATATGTTGGGGATGTAGGGGACGTAGGAGACATAGGATATGTTGGGGACGTAGGAGACATAGGGGACGTAGGAGACATAGGATATGTTGGGGATGTTGAGGATGTAGGGGACGTTGGGGATGTAGGGGATGTAGGGGATGTAGGAGACATAGGATATGTTGGGGATGTAGGGGACGTAGGAGACATAGGATATGTTGGGGATGTTGGGGACGTAGGAGACATAGGATATGTTGGGGATGTTGGGGACGTAGGAGACGTAGGGGACGTAGGAGACATAGGATATGTTGGGGATGTAGGGGACGTAGGGGACATAGGAGACGTTGGGGATGTAGGGGACATAGGAGACATAGGAGACGTAGGAGACATAGGGGACGTAGAAGATGTTGGGGATGTAGGGGACGTAGGAGATGTTGGGGATGTAGGGGACGTAGGAGACGTAGGAGACGTAGGAGACGTAGGGGACGTTGGGGATGTAGGGGACGTAGGGGACGTAGGAGACATAAGGGACGTAAGAGACATAGGATATGTTGGGGATGTTGAGGATGTAGGAGATGTAGGGGACGTAGGAGACATAGGATATGTTGGGGATGTTGGAGATGTAGGGGACGTAGGAGACATAGGATATGTTGGGGATGTTGGGGATGTAGGGGACGTAGGAGACATAGGATATGTTGGGGATGTTGAGGATGTAGGGGACGTTGGGGATGTAGGGGACGTAGGAGACATAGGATATGTTGGGGATGTTGGGGATGTAGGGGATGTAGGGGACGTAGTAGACATAGGATATGTTGGGGATGTAGGGGACGTAGGGGATGTAGGAGACATAGGATATGTTGGGGATGTTGGGGACGTAGGAGACATAGGGGACGTAGGAGACATAGGATATGTTGGGGATGTTGAGGATGTAGGGTACATTGGGGATGTAGGGGATGTAGGAGAGATAGGATATGTTGGGGATGTAGGGGACGTAGGGGACGTAGAAGACATAGGATATGTTGGGGATGTTGGGGATGTAGGGGACGTAGGGGATGTAGGAGACATAGGATATGTTGGGGATGTAGGGGACGTAGGAGACATAGGATATGTTGGGGATGTTGAGGATGTAGGGGACGTTGGGGATGTAGGGGATGTAGGGGATGTAGGAGACATAGGATATGTTGGGGATGTAGGGGACGTAGGGGACGTAGGAGACATAGGATATGTTGGGGACGTAGGAGACGTAGGATATGTTGGAGATGTAGGGGATGTAGGAGACATAGGATATGTTGGGGACGTAGGGGACGTAGGAGACATAGGATATGTTGGGGATGTTGGGGATGTAGGGGACGTAGAAGACATAGGATATGTTGGGGATGTTGGGGATGTAGGGGACGTAGGGGATGTAGGAGACATAGGATATGTTGGGGATGTAGGGGACGTAGGAGACATAGGATATGTTGGGGATGTAGGGGACGTAGGAGACATAGGATATGTTGGGGACGTAGGGGACGTAGGAGAGGATATGTTGGGGATGTTGAGGATGTAGGGGACGTTGGGGATGTAGGGGATGTAGGGGATGTAGGAGACATAGGATATGTTGGGGATGTAGGGGACGTAGGGGACGTATGAGACATAGGATATGTTGGGGATGTAGGGGACGTAGGAGACATAGGATATGTTGGGGACGTAGGAGACATAGGGGATGTAGGAGACATAGGATATGTTGGGGATGTTGAGGATGTAGGGGACCTTGGGGATGTAGGGGATGTAGGAGACATAGGATATGTTGGGGATGTAGGGGACGTAGGGGACGTAGGAGACATAGGATATTTTGGGGATGTAGGGGACGTAGGAGACATAGGATATGTTGGGGATGTTGGGGACGTAGGGGATGTAGGGGACGTAGGAGACATAGGATATGTTGGGGATGTAGGGGACGTAGGGGACGTAGGAGACATAGGATATGTTGGGGATGTTGGGGACGTAGGGGACGTAGAAGACATAGGATATGTTGGGGATGTAGGGGACGTAGGGGATGTAGGAGACATAGGATATGTTGGGGATGTAGGGGACGTAGGAGACATAGGATATGTTGGGGATGTAGGGGACGTAGGAGACATAGGATATGTTGGGGATGTTGGGGATGTAGGGGACGTAGGGGATGTAGGACAGCAGCTAAGAGGACCAAGGGGAGACATGCAGCTGAAAGAGGTGGGACTGTGACTGTATTTCCTTACACATGATTGTATTGTTTTAGAAAAAGGGAGATACACCAGACAGACACCGTTAACATGAAATAAAGGTAGAAAATAGTGGGAAACACCTAACGACTCATATAAAACAGGAGGGCGTCTGGGAGGAGCGTCCCCGAGCCCCAGAAGAGTCTAAGAGACAATGATTTGAGAGGATAAGTTAAGTTAAGTTGCTCCGGACAGCTCACTGCTATTTGGTCTGTCCGGGTGTCTTTGCTGAATAAACACCAAATCAACTTTGGAAAAACGAAACTGCCTCATTTTGATCCTGTTGATGGACTGAAGAAAATCCACAACGGTCACAAATGTCTGTATATAAGTATGATATATATGTTTTGCTGGTAGTGACTGCTCGCTGTATTATCCCAGCTGTCAGCTCAGTCCAGCTGAATGCTGCTGTGTGTTACAGCTGTTTACATTAACATTACACAGTAAAGTTACTGAATCATACGGTAGTACACAGAATCTGTGCATTTTTATGTCGACAGTAAATGTATTTGTATAGCAACAACGTGTTACATCTTTTGTGGTTACTTATAACTTAATAACTGCACATAATGTAACAACTTAGATAGTAGTTTAGTAATAAAAACTCATAAAGTAATCATAATGCAATAAAACCTTGAGCACATAACATGATAAGTTTTGCTCATAATGTAAGAAGTTATTACATTATAAATTTAAAATAAAATGATATAATAATAATAATAAACTCAGCGCGTAATTTCATATCTTTAAGAGTACTCTACTTGCCTCGTACAGCACAGGAACTCTAGTATTACATGACAAAAGTGTCGGAGATCATTTAAAGCAACCGGACTTTGTT